>JAJOOR010021374.1:0-16949 GCA_036250505.1 Solanum acaule | reverse complement strand
CGCTTAACAGAAAACTGTAAATCTTCTGTTTGAACTGGCACCGAACCCTGCTTGGCAGTCAACCTGGAAGCAATTTCACCGGCACCATAGGATCTACAAGTACCATTAGCAGAATTTGGCATATCAGAATTGCAGCCAGGACGAGCAACTTTCTGTTGTGCCCGTACAAATTTCCTGACAGGAATGCAAACAGGACAGTTTAGATCTCTGCAACGTCTATAGTGATTAATTAAGTCTCTTGTTGCAGGGCAACGAGGATATTGACACTCAAAGGTGCTGCATCGTTCCATATGCTTCACAAGTTTTTGAGCTTTTATGCAATTCTTCTCTGCACATTTCCCTTCAGGAGCAGAACATCCACGTGCATGAGTCAAAAACAATAGCCACTTCTGCTGATTGAAATACTGTCGTTCACGAGGAAGGTGATTAAATCTGCAGATGGAGCTGCTTGCGTTATTGGTGGCAACTGCTCTATTACCAACAGGTTGACCGATCGGTGATCTCTCGGTGCATAAATTATTTGGATAAGCTTCCTCTTTCCTGGAAGTTCTCTGACACAACTCCTCTTGCACATTTTGCTTATCTGAGTAGCTACCCGGTATTTGACTCCCATCTTGCGACTTGGAATACCATTGACCCTGAAATACTGCATCTGAATGAACCCCATTAGAGAAAAAGCTGAAACGACTCTTAGAATCAGTAACAAATTGTTGTGAATTCAACAATTGATGCATTTGTTCTGAAGGCTGAGACACTGGAAAACAGATATTCTGATGACTAGACGAAGGAGGGAGCAACTGAGTACCTTTAGAATGGTCTTCAATAGAATTTGGCTGAAACTGATCTATGTCAGAGAACTGAAATTGCTCAGCATTGGCCTGGGAATGTTGAGCTTCATCATGATTTCCAGGCTCAGACTTTACCTGAATACCAAGATCAGAAGGTAGCTGAGCTTGAGCAAAAGCATTGCTCCTTGACAAAGTTTGGTGCTGCTGATTTTGCAGCTTCTGTTGGGGTTGGGGTTGAGGTTGAACAAGTTGATGTTGCTCCTGGAACTGCTGAGGCGGCTGTTGACAATGTTGATGCTGATAGGAAGATAAATGGTTATCTCCCAGTGAATGCTGGGACTGATAGTTCATCTTTGTTGACTGATCAATTGGTTGAACCTTTACATTTGGCATTTGCCCAGAGGCAGTCAAGTTTGACTGATTGGTAATCAACGGAGAGTTTGTTCTGGACATGGCCTGTAAGGCTACAGCACCCGGTTTTTGATTATTCATGACCATTCCCACAGAAGAAACAGGAAGACACAAGTTTCCAGACCCTGAAGTATCTGCATGACTGATACCATATCTATCACCTGTCCAAAAAAAAAAAAATTTAAAAATCTCATATATTATTTGAAGCTTGAAAAAATCAGACTGCAGGAGTTATTTTATAGACACTTGTTGAAAGTGGGAGCACCTTGCATTAATGGTTGATGCTGTTGATCAAAATGCTGCGGCAATGACTTTGGGGAGTTCCCATACGTGGTTGCTGATATATAGCCCTCAGATGCTGAACCATTCACCAAGTGCAAATTGTTTCCAATCATTCCAAGTCCCCCTCCATTCAGAGGCCCAGTTGACTGTCCATAGGATCTATTCTGAAATCCTGTCCTGATTCCACCACCCACATGGCTGCCAACTGTATGCAGTATACGGCTGTTTTGAGCAGCAACGTGCTGCTTTTGTTGCAGAGGCTGTGAAACATTCGTGGAATCAACACTAGGAAGTGCAGCAATACTACTGGTTGAGTCCAAACTCAGGGAAGACTGTGCGCTAGTGTTGCTATTCAAATTAGCACCACAACTGGCATTAAACCCAGGAGTGGGGATCATTTGGCTTGTCATTCTTTGCCCACTCATTGATGGTACCAAATTATTCCCACCCGAACTGACCAAGAAATTGGAAGTTGGCTGTTGATATCCATTTGTCAAACACCCTGCAAGGATAAGTACAAAGTGAAATAAATCCTTAAATAACCTAGAAAATAATAATACCATCAGCAGAACTAAAAGAAAAGCAAATGTACCACTGGAAGACACATTAGCCATTGGCAAGAAGCTTCCAGTAGAGGATGCAATGGTACTCCCAGCAGCCATGGAACTGTCAACAGATGATGTTCCAATCAGGGCTGAATTCGCACTTTGTGTCATGCCTGGGGTTGGTATCATTGTACCAATGGAGCCAGAAGAATTAACACGAGGGAATCGCTGGTTCTGATTGTTCATCCGAAGGCTTTTAATCAGGACATGTAACCGGTTCTCCAAAGTTGTTGGATTCAAATACTCCTCCTAATAACATGACAAGGAGCTAAGTCAACAAGCAAAATAAATAGAATGTATTTTCATCATAATACTTTCTAGGAGTCTTTTAGCTTTATTAGAGATTCTTATGCTAGTAGGAAGTATACAAAACTTCTAGTACTTCCATTTTTATTGTTGTTTTTGTATAATGTTGGCCTGAGATGAATTTAAATGGGGAACATCGTCAGTAGGATCCATATAGCCAACCCCAACATGTTTGGGACTGAGGTGTTGTTATCGTTGTCATCGTCTTCTCATCATAGCAGAAAGCCGTAAACAACTACATAAAGAACAGAACTGAAATAGCAAACCTTTGATGAAGCACTTTTAAACAAGCCCTCCTCCAAGCGTTTAACTATATCCATAACCTTCTTTGGAGGTTTCTCATGGGCTTGCTGCCGCTGCATTAGATACTCGTAGCTGAAAAGCAGCAATGTTTCAATACTCTCATCAGTTCTCACCATCATAAAACTTATCAGAATTGCAGTACAATCAATTTCATAAATAGTGTTTAAAAGATTCCAAGTGGATTTAGAAGAAAAATGGACAACACATACAAGCAACTGTTGGGATAAGCTTAGCAGAGGAAACATGAAATTAATGAACATTTAGGCAGAAAATAAAACTATTTACTTGGTTCACAGAATATCCAGCCACTAAATGAATCATGGAGTCATTAAAAGCACACAAATAATGTAAGAAAATAAAAGATCTGTACTTTGGCACACAGAAAATAGTCAAATACCTGCCTACCAAATTATATACTTCTTCATGTTATCAGCTAATAATTGGGAAAAAAAAAAACTGATCAATGGTAGCCCACGAATTGAATAAAATAAATACACACCAAAATGGACTGATCATACCATCAGCACAGTAAACATAAATTTACATGCATTCTAAAAGGGCTAGAACCTCCCAAAATCCATGAATCAACATAGTGTATCCCATGCAATCAGAAAAGCAGAAAGCACTCTCTGCAAACTTAAGCAGTTCATGAACAGTGCCTCAACGTTCTCTCCTTCATCCTTCTTTCATTGTTGTATTTAAATAGGAAAACCAATATTCTACCTATCTGAAGTTAAATACTCCCTCTGTCCCTACTTACTTGTCCACTTTTGAATTGGCACACCTATTAAGAAAACAATGATTGACATAGTGAATTTACCATTTTACCCCTATTAACTATGAAGTGGATGAATTAATAACTTAAGATTTTCAAGAAGTTCAACCTTTTGCAAAGTAATTAATTGAGGGTATAATAGGTAAAAAAAATTTTATCCTTTCTTGATTTGTCAAAATGGACAAGTAATTAGGGACAGAGGGAGTATTCACCCTAGAAGGATCTCACAACCAACAATTAAAATTTTACACTAACCTGAGAGAACAGCTTGCATTGAGGCACCTCTCAAAATGTAAGTCAGAAATTTAAACAATTAATGATTCCTCCCCTGTCGTCTTCCACCCTACTGGGTCACATTTCATTCAAATAATAAATAAATTGGCTTAAAAGGATGTTCTAAATCTAGAAAGCTAAGTTGCTCGGACTCGGGTGAGTCTAAGACATCAATGATAGAGACGGTATCATTAGAGTAAATTTGATTACACCAAAAACACAGAGTCAAAATGCAATTCAATTGGAATCGAAACTATTTTTCATTTAAATAATACTCTAATTTTGATTTTATTTTTGATAAGAGGACATCTAGGGACCTGGTCTGACTCCTGTTATGGACCATTATCCATGTCCAAATATTCAGCCAAATTTAACCCCTCATTCAAAACCAAATCTGGCCCAAGACCATGACCGACCCGACCCACACCCTATTTCTCCAAACCCCCATGTTCCCCTCTTCTCCAATCACGCATAGAAAGAAGCAGCCAGAGAAACAAAACGATGAAGAACCCTAGTTTAGTTCCAAAACGGCGCCGCATCTCTTCTCTCTCACAAATTCATACACCAATGTGTGCTTAGCACGAGAGCTTTGGTACCACGCGAAGATTCTAGAAACTCCTCCACGATACATTACTCTAATTTATCAAGAAAAAACCTTTGAAGGACACAAAGGACTAGTATAAATCACTATGTAGCAGAAAAATTGAATTTATTTGTTTCCGATCTATTCAAAGCTTTACTTTGAGATATCAAAATTTCAATTTTCTTCTTTGAATTGTTGGTCAACACACCCGATCTCGTTTGACCGGATCCGACACAGATCCCACACCCTTACACCCTTACCAGTGTCAGTGTTGTGTCGAAGCAGGTGCGGCACTGAATTTGCCGAGTCCGAGTAACTTAGCTAGAAAGTTCTCTAAGTATCACCTATCAAAAAAAGAAAGTTCTTTAAGTATCATAGTCCGACTAAATGTCAAATGCCAAGGAATCAACATGATTTGTCACTACTGAGAGGCAATACATGGAAAAGCCTAGGCATACAAATGAACAAGATGCTACACAACTAAGTTGCTCGGACTCTTTCACTTTTAGTGTCGCACCCGTGTCGACACGACATGGGTGTGGGTGTGGGTGTGGGTGTGGGTGTGGGATCCGTGTCCGATTTGGTCAATCAATTTTGGGTACTTTGACCAAAATCGACAAGGAAAGCCTGGATAATTTAATGATTTCTCTAATCAATACAAAAGCTAAGATGAAATTGAAGAAAATGGAATAGCTTTTATATAGAAATTTCTATGTCACTCCTTTTTCTTTAATCTCCTTGCAGGATTCTCCTCAAGTACTCCACAAAATATCTCATAATTTAGGTTTTATAACTCTATTTTTAGATATTTTAATTATTTTTAGGCAAATCCCCGCACATGTATCCATACATGGACCCATATCCCCGAATCTTAAAAATTAGATCATGAAGGCCCGTATAGTCCGAGCAACTTAGCTACACAATTTATAGAACATACGTTATTCTCATATGACCTCTTGACATATTCTACAATAAAACAATATTTTCTTCTGAAGGTGAAGGAAAGCTAGTTATAAGATATGGCTCGTCAACTTTGACAAACTAGTCTTCACAATATTAATAAGTTTGTCACTGACGGCTTGCTACTTTAGTTTATCTACACCATCCAACTCTCACACCCCTCCCTGCCAAAGGCAACAGAATAATGGAAGGAAGGAAACACCTTGGAGACATTTAATGGATGCAAAGAACATACTTTCTTACATCTTATTTGATATAAAAATCCGAGCCTTCGAGAAATCAGGCTCCATATTTGGCACATTACTATGGACAACTGGATTTTGCATCTGCATAGAGAAAGGATTTCCACTCTGCTGGGGTAGCCCAGGCAGAGAAGTGCCACTTTGATTTGGAACCTGCCCTGAGATCTGCCCGGACATATGCTGCAAATTCATTTTTATCTTGTATCCTTCCAAAAAACATGTACTTCATAGCACACACTATAAGCATTCCATCAAATAGATGAGAATCCCACACTTTCTCAGCTGGGTGGGCATATATTCATCCAACCATTTTGCCGTGAAATAAGTTTACAGTATCTGCAATACTGCAGTCAAAACAATACCAGGAAATAAGTTAAAGAGTGGTTTGCCTGATTGATCATTGCATATATAAGTACATGAGGTAACAAGACAATCAAAAAACCATAATACACTAGTACACATTGAATCTATATCAGTGGTGGTCACTATCCAAAAGGAGCTTGCTAATTAGACAAAATCAATGTGAAAAAACCTTAAGAAGAAAAGACTGTCGAAATAAAATGATACAGGAAAAGAATGACACTAGTGACGATATTGAATCCTCGACTCTACATTAAAAAACTGAGTGGTTTTTTCTCCTCAATTCAGTTCAGAAAAGATATATATAGGTATAAAAACAAAGTACATTCTAATCTAATTCCACTTGCATTTTCAGACCCATGGATCAACAAATACACTCATCTATTAACGAAGCTAATATTACACTCCCTAGAATCCACTTGACGGAGTTCCTAACATTTCCAGCTTGACCTCAACCAGACACCAAAATGAAAAGAAGAAGGGAGCAAGCTCCACCAACTAAAGACATGTTAAACCATTTTATTTTATATATCAACCAATTTTCAAGGTTTAGAAATTAACAAATTACTTACTTTTCTGATTACACTGCATTTTCAGACTCATTGATCAACAAACTACACTCATCTATTCCGTGAAGCTAATATTACAATCCCTTACTTGATTAGGTTCCTAACATTTCCAGCTTGACCTCAGCCATACCCCAAAAAGAAAAGAACACTGGAACAAGCTCCACCAACTAACAACAAAAACAACATACCCAGTGAAATCCCACAAGTGGGATCTCGGGAGGATAGAACGTACGTCGACCTTACCCCTACCTCAAGGAAGCAAAGAGTCATGTTTCCAAAGAACCCTCGGCTCGAGTACAGCTATCTCCACCAACTAAAGATATGCTAAATCATTCTATTTTTTTATACATTAAAACCATTTTTTAAGTAAAACCAATACCTGAACAAACAAAAAACGCGAGTTTCTCAGTAAGGATACCAAAGCCCTAATTTTTCCCAGCTAAAATCAGCTTTTGTATGAACAATAAAAACAACCAAACTACAATTTGAGCATAAATCCAAACGCAACCACATATTATTAGAATTTTCAAGTACATTACGACAATTAAGATACCGAATCTTCGAAATTCATAAAACATTACCAAATATTCGCTGTAATTCACCAACGTTCGATTGCAGCCGACTCTAGCACAGAAGAGAATAAAATTAGCCAAAATTAACGAGACGTAGAGATCGACGACGATATTGGATGCTTCGACGGAGGTGGCTATGACGGCGGCGGCGGTGGAGGTAGGCTGACGGTAGTTCCGATGAGGTAGATGGCGATAACCAAAAGAGACTTAAGAATCGGGAGACGATAGAGTCAAAGGGTCGAATTTGGAAAGCTTCGGGTACGGAAGACTCGTATATATGAGGGGCAGAAGAGTAATTTGACACATGACAATTTTTTCCTCTTTTATCAATTTTTTTTATGAACAATTACTTCATCCTTAACCTATAAGTCAATTCGTGATCTCGAAGTCAAATTCTTGTAATACATCTTTTTAGGGCGGATAACTTTGTTAATGTACTAATGTTTTTAATTGACATTTAATACAAATTATTCTTATTTAATTTTCTATTCTTAGTAATAATTACATTATATGTGCATCAATAAACGTATAATATACATCATAACTTAAAAGGAAAAAAAAATTAAAACCCTACACTAATGAGGTTCAACTCTTTTAGGTTATTTACAACAAGTGTTAATAAGTATTATTTATTTAATATTTTTTAAAAACGAATTTCAGATTCAAGCACAATTCCTAGAAGTATAAAATTATAAATGAGGTTCTTTGAATTTTACAAAAAATAATTATCCATTTTCGATAATTTTTTCTTACCATCAACGGAAATCTTTTGCAAAGTTACTTTAACTTAAAAAAAAATGCGCCAATTTGACATTATTCTTATTATTGTATCTACATTAAATCTTTCTTCTTGAAATTTCAAAAAAAAAATTGATAAAATTATATTTTATGTATCCAATTTCATATTATTATTTTTCATAGTCCTCCATGTAAATGACGATGATGGCTTTTTTTTATCATCTGGAGACTCGCTAAGTAATCAGAAAACTGTTAAAATTCAACTTCACACCCATACATAGTCAAACACAATATAGTAACAAAGTAAGAACGTACCTTCAGACACAATTTTTCAAGTATTGTGGAGAATCGTCTTCGCCTTGCACAAATTTTAATAATAAAGTGATAAAGACGAAACCCTAAGAATCCTCTAACATATACTTATCACAATATCTTTTGGATTGATGTAGTTACGACGTATTCTATATTATATGAACCAACAAGAAAAGGACTAACACGCAATACCTAATTGTACAACATGTTGTCTGGATTGTACTTTTATGTTTGAAATATGTTTGTAATTTTTTGTGTTTTGTGAAATTTTCTTGCCTGCTGTTATTTTTTGCTTCTTAAGAAGTTTGCACCGAAACAACGAGTTGTTTCATTTCTTCCTCTTTTGTTTTCTTTCACCCAATTTCTTTGGTGTTGTGACATTGAAATAAATGAAAGTAACTATTACAATATTGTACACCCAAAGTGTTTGATGATATGTTCAAGTCAACTAAATATTTTATTGTATTTTTATTTTCACATGTGTTCGTCAAGATTCTCATTAATAAGGTACAACATTTACTATTACTGAGTTGTATTTGTGATCAATATATGTGTGGTATTGTTATTATGACTCCCCAATGCTTATATAGTTTTGTAGAAATCTTGATCCCCTAGAGGATAATAAGAGAATGTGAAATCAAATGGTGTGACGCTTATTCTTTGGATGATTTGGTGTACTGAGATTTGCATTGGCTGTTAATAAAAGTGTACTATCATTTTTAGGTTCTTGAGAATTACTTCAATAGTTAACGTAAAATTGTAGAGATACCCAGTACATAAAACACCAATATGATTTGGGATATATGATCCTTCTCGAATGTAATAATCACATGTTGTAAGTCAATATCGTATGACGGGGGACAAATAAAGAAAGGTTCAAAGTTTTTGCTTCTATGTTATCCATCATTAACATATCATTGAATTCCCTCTTATGAAAATGTTAAACCAAGGTAATTTCTTACTTCAAGTTGTGACCTATTCTTGTGTGTTAAATTCATGTATCATCTAATTGAGTATAGAAGTGAAAAAGCCACGTAAAGTAAGACAGTGGAAGTGATACAATAAACATTAAGGTCTTATTACCCCATTAGCACCTCGATTTGCCAAATAGAATACGGCATGTAGTAAATTTCTTTTGCATATTTTTTAAAAGTTGGGAAAATGCATAAGTACCCCCAACATATGCCCGAAATCTCAGAGACACACTTATACTATATTAAGGTCTTATTACCCCCAAACTTATTTTATAAGTAATTTTCTATCCCTTTTCGGCCTACGTGGCACTATCTTCTGGGCCTAACGCGTGTTGACAAATTTTTCAAGCTATCTGGTTGATAGTGCTACGTAGGCTGAAAAGGGGTAGAAAATTATTTATAAAATAAGTTCGGGAGTAATAGGACCTTAGTATAGTATAAGTGTGTCTCTGGATTTCGGGCATAGGTTGGGGTACTTATGCATTTTCCCTTTAAAGTTCATGAATGATAAAATTTAGGTAAGAATGCAATATGATGCCAAGTAAGTGAAAACTTCACAGTCGAGGACTAATGGGACTGAACTCATCCATGTTTAACTTGATGATTTGAAACCAAAATCTTATCCTTCAATAGAAATGTTTATATTATTTGTGAAGGTGCAAAGTTCAGTAAAGTAGTATAGTAAGCACTCCAAAAGTCATCAAGGACTTTCATCCTGTTTTGAACCTCTCTCTTCTTGTTTTGGCTGTATTATTTTTTCCTAATAATCTTGAATTATTATTTGAATCTCAATTTTCTTAGTTATCTTTTGAAGCTACTTAATTTGTTTTCAACATTTTTTCGAAGACAAATGAGTTAAAAATAGAGGTTTTAATAAATGTGCGTTTATTTGGATTTCCTTTCTCATTTTTTATTTATGTTGATCAATTGTTTTGCATTAACAAATTCCAAAGCAAACAAGAAGTTATAAGAAACTTTTAAAAAGGCATCCAAAATCCTTCAAGTGTTCTCTAATCAAGACAACACCTTGACATAGTCTACGTTAGTTATTACTTATTAGGAATTTGAAACTTCAAGTCATTAATCTTTTATTTTCGTATATTTAGTCATCATTAGGAATTTGAAACTTCAAGTCAACGTTATTCTATGTGCATTTCCTCATAAAACAAAACATGTTTGACATCTGTTATTTGTCCGTCTAAAGAATGGATAATCACAAGAAATTGATGATCAGAATTGTGCTTTAACTAATATAATATATACTTTTATCGTTACTTGTAATGATGTGGCCCAGGTTGGTTACTTTTAACATTTTATTAACATCAAGTAATCCTAGGCTCTCTAGGTGTATGCATCTTAGTGAATTTGTAGAAATTTGTGAGGGACTCTTATTTAATCTCTTCTCTCTTTTTTTTCTATTGAGATTGAACTACTACTAGAAAATTGACTTAGATATCACAAAATACCATTGTGTCATGGTCATCAGAAGTACTACAAGAACCTAAATGTCCAACCGATCAAATTTATATCTTAGATCAACTTTTTTGTAATAATGCACCCATCATCCCGAAATCTTGGATACACCTCTGGGTGAGTCGAGGGAAATTGGAAAACTTCGACTAATTTAATAAGTTCTATGTGTCTAATATTGTCTATCTAAATACCAGGATCAACATCAAGTGGATATATAGCAGAAATTTTTTTCCCATCTGCACTAATTACTTTAAATTGAGGTATGTCTATCTTTGGTAAACCAGTATGGCATTTAACTTAATTTGTTGATAACAGTAGTTGTAGTTTACCATCTATAGGTAAACAATAATTAGAAATGAATTTACAGAATATTAATCTATTACCAAAGGTAGACTTTGCACTGTGCAACAAGGTATTGAAGCTTACATTCCATTTCTATTTGTATCCAATTAAATAGACTATGTACTTGCTTTTAAATTTAAAGTAGATACAAATTCTTAATTAAATAGACTATGTACTTGATCTTAGAAAATATGTTTTAATTTGCAGGTGTGATTCACCTCTAAAATTGAAAAGTTAAAAGGTCATTGACCCTGACACAAGCGATGGAATAAAAAAAGTAAATTTTCATACTGTAGGTGTTCTTGTATTAGAAACTTCTCCCCTCATGTTCACAAGTTAGCTTCATATTCCCTATGAATTAAAAAGACTCAATTGAATATGATAGGTGATTACATGTTCTATGGTGATATTTAGTAGGCATTTGGCCATGCAATACCATATCACGATATGTACTTGATTTTAGAAAATATGTTTTAATTTGCAAGTGTGATTCACCTCTAAAATTGAAAAGTTAAAAGATCATTCACCCTGACACAAGCGTAGTAATAAAAAAAAGTGAATTTTCATATGAGTGTGTCTACTTCATATTATAGGTATTTTTTGACTTGAGGACTACAACTTTTTGACTTGACATTTTGTTGTATCTTGATATTAGCTATCACATACAATATGATAGAAGACAGAAAGTTTTCATAAGATGTATTAAGATGATAGGCTGCACTTGGTGGTAAAACAATTTGTTGGTTTTGGAATTGGTGACTAATCATACTGAAAGAATGATGTTAATGGTAGTTTTAAAGAAAAAAAAAAGGTACTATTTGGTGGTAATAAGTATGACTTAATTCAGGTTGGTAAGAAGATAAATTTCAATAGATCTGATCACTTTTGGGCGTATAAATATTGAGGGTGATACAACTTCTCATTCAGAAATTTGGTTACTGTATTAGAGAGAGAGAGTTGAATGTTGTGTTCATATTTCCTAATGTATTTTATTATGTTACCTTGTGAGATGACATTGTATAAGATCAAAACATTATTTATGAAGATGTTAATCCCACAACATTTCATAAATTATCCCAAATTATTCCTATGTGAGTAACACTTCATTAATTAGCAATTACTAGTTGCTTTAACTTTCTTCAACTCTTATCATGAATCAATAGTGCTAAATTTTATTTTATAAGTCATTTTCACTCTGCTAATGGACTAACTGTTACTAAATTTATATTTTTGCACATCTACTCCTTTGAAATGTTTTTGTACATGCATATGAGAATTCATGGCAACATATATTAATGTACACATTTTTTTTTCCTGATTTTTCCTTCGTATTTTATAAATAAATTTATTTGTTTAACAAAATGCAGATAATGATACAATATGATTTTCCTGTATTTGTATAAAAATTATGGATGGGAGCTTTTGATACTATAAGCTGCGAAAACAAATTTTATGCTTCAACAAGTGATCGAGTTGGAAATTTTATATTTTGACATATCTTTGCATCAATATAAATTAAGGGATGTTGAATTAGTTCTTTACTACTATCTTTTGTGATCAAATAACTATGCAAATCATTCAAAAGGATAAATTAGCACGGACCGTGTCCATCTAGTTTATATACAAGTTAAGAACTTTTTAGGTAAAAAGAATAATCTTATAAACTTTATTTTAAAATATGAAGATTTTTTTTTAAAACTTTCGGATATACATAATAAAAAATATTATAGATTATTTTTTATTTGACCCAATTGAACTATTAGTTGAAAAGTATAGACAAGGTTATATAACACCAAAGATCGTGATTTAATCATAACCATCCTATATTGCGCCAATAATTTTTTTTAAATTAAACAAATAGCTAAGGGATGACTCTTATATCACATGTTAAAATTGAATACACATAGAAACAAATGCAGCGGGACACTAAAGTAGAAACGTATCGTCAAACATAGTTATTCAAATATTATGGAGAATCATTTTTGCCTTGAACGAACTTTTACACACAAAAAAAAAAATAGTAAAGAAGAAACTCTCAAATCTTTTAGCATATGCCTATAACAATGTATATCATACTAGTGCAATCACAAACATATTTATAAATGAGTTAGAGACTCTTAAACAAAAAAATAAAATCATAGATACTATACCATAAAATACGATTATCATAAGGACTCATAATTAATTGTCTCCTATCATTTAGAATTTTTTTAGATATACATACAAAAGAATATGTGTTATATATATTATATATTATATATTACTTAGTTGAAAGATAAGGTAAATAATTTATTATCTAATTAATATGTTGACCATACAATTATCTTTATTAAGAGACTATATTCTTATAAAAAAAATCTCAAAGTATTTTAAATGATAAAACACAATGGGTATATATTCAAAGAAGAAAAAGATTATTAATGCAGATACCCTCCGTCATACTTTTGGGACATTGGTGCCCCTACCGTCCAAAAACTAGAGCATATATACCCTTTATACTAACGGACATACACGTGTCATAATCTTATCCACCGATCCGATATTTATTAAATATCGGATTGACGGATAAGATTGCACCACGTGTCCCTATATTTAGTCTTCCGTTAGAGTGAAGGGCATATATGCTCTAGTTTTTGGACGGCATGGGCACCAATGTCCCAAAAGTATGATGGAGGGTATCTGCATACCATTTACGATAGTTCGGAGGTATATTTGTCCTTTTTCCCTTTATTAAATATCGGATCGACGGATAAGATTGTGTCACGTGTCCCTATTTAGTCTTCCGTTAGAGTGAAGGGCATATATGCTCTAGTTTTTTTATAGCAGGGGCACCAATGTCCCAAAAGTATGACGGAGGGTATCTGTCCTTTTTCCCTACATTATTTACTAAAATATAGTCCAAAAACACAACCGTATGTTTATATTTATATTTATATTAGTTATATATGTGGCGTTTTAGGGTTTATGATTGTATTGAATATTAAAGTGTGTTGTATGTGTTAATTACACAATATATCTAACAAAATTGTATGTGCTCATATAGTTAGATTGAGTGAACGGATAATGCTCCAAGCAAAAGCAAAGTCAGAATTTAAAGTTTATTGATTTGAGATTTTAATTTTATTAAGTTACTGGGTTCTTTATTAATAATTTGTACATATTTAATGAATTTTAAAGATAGATACAAAGTTTGAACTAAAACTATTGGGTTCGGTCTAACTCGTATCTCACATTGTAGCTTCACCACTAATTTCAAACAAACATATACAACTTCAAAACACTTGCCACATATAAATCATAATTGGACAAACTATAATTACTAATGCGATTATGCTTCAAACTATAATTATTTAAATTTTTTTCTGTTTAAAAAAAGGCTTTTGAATCCCACATTAATGGTCGAACCATTATTAACTCGTGAAACTAGAAATAAATAATTAAAATATGCTTATACAATTATGTATGTCGTTTGTTATTTTTTATGATTATATTGATTTTAATAGTAATAATTATTGTGTTTTGAATCTTCTGATCCAATATACACTATACACTTTCCATGCGGATTACTTAATTGAAAAATACTTTGACCCTTTTTAGAATACTAAAAAATTCTTGAATTACGCATGTCATGATTAAATATGTTTTAATTTGTATAGTTAATTAAGAATTAGAGACACGTTTTTTTAATTATGTTACATTTTACTAATAAATTTTATTGAAGGGTTAACTCTTGTACTAAAAAAAGTATTGAAGAAACAACTTACTCTCATTCTATAAATCTGAGGAAGTTGGCATTAGCTCGAAAATATTCCTTTATTTAGTCAAAAAAATTTAGGTGTCAAGTTATGGACTGATTTTTTCCCCCTTTTTCTATGTGCTGGTATTCTATAAGATGATGTTCTATATGATCAACATATATAAGACTCGTTAGATATTATATAGGTTCAGTTCGTACATCATGTCAAATCTCCTTATCATTATGAGTTCATCTTGTACGAATACATTAATTGATTTTTTCTCCCCTTATCATTATGAGTTCATCTTGTACGAATACATTAATTGATTTTTTCTCCATCTCGATAAGATCAAATTTCAAAAAATAGCTTTGTAGAGCTCACTAACAACATATGAGATGATTTTAGATATACAAGTTTGTTTTCTTTAGCTATATAATCGTGCATTTTATGAAAATTTTAAATCCAATTTTGTTCATGAATTCTCCAACCTAGGTGATAAAAATATATATTTTTTAAAAGAATATTTATTATATATGCTTTCATCGACAACTAAATCCACATAAAATATCATTGCATGCAAATCAATTGAAAAACTCACTACTAATTACAATCAGTTCAAGAAGATATCAATATGATTTATCTTTTCTATATTTCCTTATGTTTATTAGTCCACTATCAACTTTATCGATTTAAGACATTCATTTATATTAGAAAATTTCATTCATTTATATTAGAAAATTTTATAAAGATAAAACGCTCTCTAATAAAAGTAAATTTATATAAAGATGATTAGGTTTTGAACCACTTATTGATATTTGACTATCGTTTAAATGTAATTGAGAAATAATCATTTTAAAAATAACATTTGGATGCAATGTACCTAACTAAAATACAAACAACTCCAATATAGGATATTGAAGTTCAAAACATATTTCGAAGTCCAAAACAATTTCATGGATTTAAAATGAACCTCAAACTTCAATAATTTTTTATTGAATTGAAATAAGTATTACGATGGTACCTCATAACCTCATGGTAAATACGTTTTTTAAATCATTTTACTTCTCATGTTTTATTTTACACACTTCTTAAAGAAAATATAACTCGATCGAGGATAATTATTTAACTTAATTTAACATTTTCTCTTTTACATCACATTAATAATTATTGTATTGTTAGTTTAAATAAATGTTTATTTTAATTATTATTTGTTGTATCGCATCATTAAATTCATCATTAGATAATAACAAAAAATTTCATTTCGTATAACAATCGATTTGATATAATTATGTCGTTACCTTATATATATATATATATATTATTTTGTCTTTCTTCATTATTTTATTCTTTACCTTTTTTAAAAAATTATCCTTTAAATTGCTAAGGTATAATATTACGTAACAACGCAAACTGATACCTCGAACATTATATTTATTATTATTAAAAGAATTACGAAGGAAGTTCCACCATTTTGCTTGGACGGCCTTAATTTTTTTTTGGACTTTGTCTTTAATCTGCCGGAATTTCATCTAAAAGTAATGTAGACATAGTCCAAGAAAGCAACTATTATTTAATTCACAATATAGTTTTGTAAAATGGAGACAAATTTAGGATATATATATATATATATATATATATATATAAACAATATATGTTTGAGTTCATGAGTTTTTTGTCATATTCACTTGATTAATTATGAGATTCAAAATTTATTATTTGGATTTATTTAATAATTTTTTAGATTATTTATACTGATTATGTAATGAATTTTTTTAATTATTATTAGTGTAATTTAATTTCGTTGCAGAAAATTGTTTAGTATTTATTCCAAATTTACGATTTATATAAACAATATATGTTTGAGTTCATGAGTTTTGTCATATTCACTTGATTAATTATGGGATTCAAAATTTATTATTTGGATTTATTTAATAATTTTTTAGATTATTTATACTGATTATGTAATGAATTTTTTAAAATTATTATTAGTGTAATTTAATTTTGTTGCAGAAAACTGTTTAGTATTTATTCCAAATTTAGAATTTATATAAACAATATATGTTTGAGTTCATGAGTTTTGTCATATTCACTTGATTAATTATCGGATTCAAAATTTATTATTTGGATTTATTTAATAATATTTAATGCATATATAAGGTCAAAAATCAAAATTATTCAATTCGGATGAACCTGTAAATCATCGATTATATTCGTGTAAGTTTTAAGATGAGTTTAAATTATACTATACTGGTTGTGTAATGAGTTTTTATTATTTTTAAATGTAATTTAGTTTGTATAGAAAATTGCTTAGTATTTTATTCCAAATTATCAATGAATAATATAT
>JAJOOR010021373.1:0-24787 GCA_036250505.1 Solanum acaule | reverse complement strand
CCCCCCCCCCCCCCCCCCCCCCCCCCCTTTTTTTTTTAATTTCTGATCCTTTTTTAAAAAAAAGAGAGCTAAATGACAATTATGCCCTTATTTTAATATAGGGTATTACAAATGGTAAATGACTGTTATGTTTTATCACATTCAAAATCGTAACATTACAAATTATAATTATTAAGCACTTATTAAACAAACAGAATTGGTATAAATGTAATGACATATTCCTTTAGTCCAAGGAAGACTAATACTCCATCCATACCTATTTATATGTCGTTATGACTAAAAATAAATATTTCTTAATATTTGTCATTTCACCAAAATCAATGCATAAATGACATTATTCTTTTGATTTTACCCTTGAGAGTTCTTAACCTTGAAAATATGTATTTGACCAACATAGAAAAACTAAGTAAACCATTCATGTCCATTGGTCAAATTTATTCATGTTCATTGATTAAAAATTTGACTTTGAGAGAACACTAAATAATGGTACAATGATAAACTTACTTTGTTTCTTTTAATATGTGGATGTATAAATAGAAACAAAGGGAGTATATGTATGCTGGGTTTAAGCAATGTGTGAATGGGAAATAAGAATGAATCAGAAATTGGGAAATGTGGGGGAACTAATTTGGAGGGAAAATGAAAAGTCATTTCTCTCATATTGGTAGAAGAAAGGAAAAAATGTTCTTATATTCGGAAACACTTCCTTTATATATTAAAGGATTAAGTAGAAGGTGCCCCCTCGCGTCTCGCTCGCTCGCTTCGCCTCTACTCCGACAAATGATTGACTTTCGAACATGCACTTATTTTCCCAAAAGACACAAACGTTCTGAACAGACATATGTGCATTCACACTTGCTGTAAATGGCTATAAATAGACAGATTTCTCTCATTTTTCAAACATTAAAATTTTTCTCACTTCTGCATACATTATCTTACAAATAAAATTGTCGATCGACTGAATCTGTGTGTGTGCTCTCGTTGCTAATTTTTGAGTTCGCTGAAATTATTAAAGTTTGAGGTACCACTACTTATTTAGTAGTTAATCCGTTTTATCTTTGGAGGAAAAAATCTAAAACTTCGAGTACTTGAGGGGATTAAATTTCTTAAGGATACACAGTGGATTCAGTGGACTCAAATTGCTTATTTTCTATCTTTATTTTTCATCTTTTCTGTTTTACTAACCTGAATACAGGAGCTAACAAGCTTAAGAAATTTAATATATATTTGTTTCTGTATTTGAGGTTTGTGTAGATTAAAACCTTTCTGGTTTTCTACTCTATTTGAATTTAAGATTCATTTGATTAACGATTTATAAAAACTTCATCGTTAAATCAGAAACATGTTGTATAAGATTTATTCTTTACTGTTAGTATTTAATATACTAAATTGTCTGTCATTTGTGACAGAAAAATGACTAATTCAAGTCAAGTTATTGTTGGAACAATGAGTGCCGCAACAACATCTGTTGCACACAATCGTTCAACTGTTGCTCTTGCACCAGCTGAAAACTTGGAAGGTTTTTGGAGTCGACTTCAAGAGATGGCAGCAAAAGGTGTTCTTTTATCTGACTAAATTGAGTCTGCAGAGGTTCATTGGTGAGAACGTTCCTATTTTGTCGGATGAAACTCCAAATGAAGAATGATTCTTGGTAACAGAAGCATGGAAGCACTCAATTTTTTGTGCAAAACTATATACTGAGTGGCCTACAAGATGATTTGTACAATGTGTATAGTAATATGAAGACCTCAAAAGAACGCTGGGATGCTTTGGAAAAGAAGTACAAAATAGAGGATGTCGAATGAAGAAGTTCATTGTGGCAAAGTTTTTGGACAATAAGATGATAGACAGTAAGACTGCTGTCACTCAAGTTCAGGAGTTGCATGTCATAATTCATGATGTCCTTCCTGAAGGTATAATTTCTTATAATAACTATGTTGAACATATTAAGGTTTTTTATTAATACTCATATAATCTTTAATGTAGGTTTGATTGTGAATGATGTTTTTCAAGTGACAACCATTATTGAAAAGTTACCTCCGCTGTAGAAGGACTTCAAAAACTACTTGAAATATAAACGCAAGGAGATGACTATTGAAGATCTCATGGTAAGACTGAGAATCAAAGAGGATAACAAGGCTACAAAAATGAGGTCACGTGGTAATTCAACAATATATGAAGCAAATGTTGTTGAGGAAGATCCCACAAAGTCGACGAAAAGAAAGAAAACATCTAGACCGAGATCAATCCTCCTAAGAAGAAGTTCGCTGGAAATTGCTTCAATTGTGACAAATGTGGTCATAGGGCTACTGAATGTCAGCTTCCTAAGAAGGATCAAGCAAATTTTGCTGAATCCAAAGAAGAGATGGATGATCTATGTGCAATGCTTTCAGAATGTAACTTGGTTGGAAATCCAAGAGAATGATGGATAGATTTTGGTGCCTCATGTCATGTTTGTGCCAACAAAGAATTATTTGCATCATATTCTCCATCCCCAACAGACGAGAAGTTGTTTATGGTGAACTCTAATGCTATAAAGGTGGAAGGAACTACCAAAATTTACTTAAAGATGACCTTGGGCAAGGTGGTGACTTTGAACAGAGTCTTGTATGTTCTGGAATTCTGAAAGAACCTTGTTTCTATACTAGTTCTAACCAAGAACGGATTCAAATGTGTATTTGTTTCTGATAAAGTTGTAGTGAGTAAGAATGAGATGTATATGGGAAAATGTTATCTCATTGAGAGTCTCTTCAAACTCAATGTAATTCCAGTTGATATGAATAAAGATTCAGCTTCTTACTTGCTTGAGTCAAAAATTTTATGACATACACGTTTGGGACATATCAATTACAAAACCTTGCAAAAACTAATTAACTTAAATGTTTTACCTAACTATGAGTGTAATAAATCAAAATATCAAGTATGTGTTGAATCTAAGTATGCTAAGCATCCTTATTTTCATGAGTCTTGAGTTGTCTTGAAGCATAGGCAATGACTTTCCCATTTTGCATAAGTATACATCCTAGCCCAATTCTTGAGGCGTCACAATAAACTACAAATCCATCAATCCTTTCCGGTAAAGTCAACACCGGAGACAAAGTAAGTCTGTCCTTTAATTCTTGAAAACACTTTTCACACACTTCGGACCATATAAACTTAACCTTCTTTTGAGTCAATCGAAGAGAACCCTTCAACAAACCTTCTATAGTAACCGACTAAACCCAGGAAACTTCTAATATCCGAAGGGGATAGAGGTCTAGGCCAATAATTAACTGCATCTGTCTTCTTAGCATCCACTTCAATACCTTTACCAGAAACAATATGGCCAATAAAACCATAGACCTTAGCCGAAATTCACATTTACTAAACTTTGCAAAGAGTTGTTGCTCCTTGAGGACTTGCAACACAATCCTCAAATGATTGGTATGCTCATCTTCACTCCTTGAATAGATCAATATATCATCAATGAACACAATCACAAATATATCCAAGTATTGCCTAAACACCATATTCATCAAATCCATGAATGTCGCTGGAGCATTAGTCAAAACAAACGACATTACTAAAAACTCATAATGACCATACCGAGTTCGAAAAGCCTTCTTCGGAATATCATCTTCCTTCACCCTCAATCAGTGATATCCTGACCGGAGGTTGATCGTAGAAAAGTAGCTTACTCCTTGAAGTTGGTCAAACAAATCATCTATCCTTGGGAGAGGATGCTTATTCTTAATGGTAACCTTATTCAATTGTCGGTAGTCAATACACATATAGAGCGAACCATCTTTCTTTCTAACAAATAAAACAGGGGCACCCCATGGAGAGATACTTGGTCGGATGAAACCCTTATCCAACAAATCTTTCAATTGCTCCTTAAATTCCTTAAGTTCTGCCGGAGCCATACGGTAAGGAGGAATTGAGATAGGTTGCGTATTTGGGAGAAGGTCAATACCGAAGTTTATTTCCCTTTCGGGAGGAATACCGGGTAAATCATTTGGAAACACTTCCAAAAACTCATTTACAATGGGGACCGACTCAAGAATAGGGATCTCGAAATCTGTATCCCTGACCCTAATAAGATGGTAAATGCAACCGTTAGAAATCATATTTCTAGCTTTAAGACAAGAAACAAATTGACCATTAGGCCTTGAATTTCCCCCTTTCCACTATAGATGGGTTCATTTTGAAACTGAAACTTGACTACACGGGTTGTACAATTTATAGAAGCATAACATGCATGCAAAAAATACACACCAAGGATAACTTCAAAATCTAGCATATCAAGCTCTACAAGGTCAACATGAGTGACTCTATAGGGTAAGGAGACGAGACACTTCCTATAGACCCTCTTAGCAACAACGGAATCACCAACTGGAGTAGAGGCAAAAAAAGGATCTAACAACACATCTGAAAGAATATCAAACCTTAAAGCCACATATGGTGTCACAAAGGACAAGGTAGCATCGGGGTCAAGTAAAGAATAAACATCAAGTTGGAAGACTTTCAACATACCAGTAATCACATCAGGAGAACCTCTTGTTCACCATGAGTCTGAAGTGCATATAATTGGTTTTGCTTTGCAACACTAGAACTTGAACCACTAGACGGAGGTTGTTTACCTTCTCTCCCTTTAGCCGCAAACATTGGGCAATCCCTTATCATATGACCACTCTTTCCACAACCAAAGTAACCATCCGTGCCGGCTAAGCATTTACCCTCATGCTGTCTTCCACACTGAACACAAGTAGGCAATGAAGATCCACTACCATTTTTTCCTTGAGACTTAGGGTTAGACACCCTATATTTGTTGAACTTAGGAGGAAAATTGGATAAACCTTGGCCTGAAAACCTTTGTCAGAACTTAGGAAGACCATGTCCACTGGACTTCGAGTGTGAGAAGTTACCATCACTGGTATTAGCTCTCTTTGCCTACCCAGACCCTTTCTTATGTTTCTCCTCTTCGATTTGTTGGGCATGAACCATGAGACGAGAAATGTCCATATCATTGATAAGCATAGAGATATGACATTCCTTAACCACCATCTTGGACACGCCCGAAATGAACTTACTAATCCTTGCCCTAGGATCAACAATGTAACACCTTGTATCCAAAACAGACCAAAAAATGCAGATTTTGAGAAGTTGCAGGTGCAACCCACGGTTTCCATCCACAGACCGTAGGTCAGACCATGGCCCGTGCTGGTGGTCCGTGGTTCACCACTGAAACCCCTCCCCAACCCAACTAAGAAAAATCGGCTAAGTCTCGATCCACGGACAGACCCACGGTCCGTAGGTCAGACCACGGTCCGTGGTCTGTGTCCATGGATCAAGACTTCTTTACCTAGCCTCTGACACGAACTACGATCGACCAGCATGGACCGTCACTCAATGCACGGTCTGTAGGTTTGACCGTAGGTGAGGGTCAGCAGCCAGTTATATGAAAATTATTGAGTGGGTCAACTTCAGATGGTCATAACTTTTATCACAAAAGGAATTGTGTGTCCCATGACCTATGATATGATAGATAATTGAATCCTCTTTCCAACGCCGCTGAGTTTGCTAAAATCCGACCTCCGAGTAAAAAGTTATTCTTGTTTTAGTGAAGGCTTGTCGAGTAGGCTTGACTTACGGACTCAATCTACGGACTGTAGAGTGACCTACGGCCTGTAGGTCCAATCCGTCGGTCACTTCGCAGCAGTTAAGTCAGGGGTCTTTTGGTCTTTTTCTATTTCGTTTAACCCCTAAGCTATGTCGTTTAGACCCTAAATCATGAGGTTTTAGTCAGTTTAAGCCTAGAAACATAACTAGAACTTATCCAAGTTAAATCATTAATCAAAACTTAGAAAATTAGAATCAAGAGAGGAGAAAGAGGTCAAGAACCCTAGTTCAAGAACGCAGCAAGTTTCCTTCAGTTCTAGTACCGAAATCGAAAGATTTCTCCGTGGAATCCGTCACCAGGTATGTGGGATTTCACTAGTGGGTTCCTTTCGCCCATTAGGTCCCTAGTTTTCAGTCAGTTTCTTGATTCCATGATTATGAACAGACCTAGGGTTTCTAGAATTTCAACAGATCATCATGAATTAGTTATTTAAATGTCCCAAATCAGATTATCATGTTTGTACTTAGTTTATTGCATGAATTTCAGAACCCTAGCTATGTATTTCTTTAGTTCTTGAATTACGCATGCTAGGTCAGATATTTCAGTTATTCAGATATACATTCTCTAGTTTTGTACGCCACATTATCAGTATATTTCAGCATAAACCCTATTTTGAGTTATAAATCTTGAGAAGTTTCTTTTAAAACAACACTTGAGTTTTAAATTGAGTTTTTGAGAAAGTTAAGATGAGTTTTGAGAAAGAGCTTCTAAAACATGATTAGTATGACAATCGAGTAGGTCATCAATGTATGAACAATATGGTATCTAGATATACCATCAATGTTTATGCAGTATGACTTCCCAAGTCATCATTGATCAGAGTATAATATGATTTTGAATTGTTTTCTAAGAAGGAGTTTTCAAGTATGAGTATCTACATGTCAGTATTTTGAGTTATTCAGTATTTTAGTCATAATGTATTCAGTTATACATGCCTGAGTTTATGAATGCATCATTATCAGATTAATTGTTGAATTCTCAGATTGCATGTTTAGTTTTGAGCTATCCATTATATACAGAAACTCAGTCATAATGTGTTAACCACTTAATCTATTGGGAGTAGCATAATACCGAGTTGGACTAAGGTTCAGCGTACCCATATAGTCCCAAAACTACGAGCCACGTAGGTGTAAGTCCCCTCTGTGGGCAATATCAGTTAATAATCACGCCAGTCATGCCTCTATACCTTTGGCCGGGTATATTGGGTCGTCTCGATGGGGAGTACACATTGGACTCCACATTTAGCTCATGTGGTTTTATTGTTGGTTATTAGTAGCTCCCACAGTTCAGTCAAATCGTATTGCATTGACCATTTATCAGTACAGTCAGTATTCAGTTTCAGTATGTTATAAATTGGTCACTGCATTCAGTTATCTCAGCATTCAGTATCTATATCATGTTCAGATTATGTCATTGCTTTTTTGCTTTGTTCAGTTATGATGTTATTTCAGCTTTACTCTATCCTGCATGCTCAGTACCTTTCAAGTACTGACGTATACGTGCACTACATCTTCTCTTGATGTAGGTTTAGGTTCTCAGCATCCAGATCAGGCTTAGATCGGTTCCCGATATCTATTTCAGCAGCATCAGTGGCGAGTCCTTATTCTTCGAGGATAATAGTCATGTTATCTTTCAGTTTTTAGTCTTTTAGTTTCAGTTTTGCTAGATCTAGTTGAGGCATGTCCCAACATTTCTAGTCAATTTAGAGGCTTATTTCAGACATAGTTAGATTCAACTTAGTATTGAGTTAATATCTTCCTTGTATTAAACTCATCAGTTTTTCATATATCTCAGTTATAGTCTATGGGTATTCCCCATCCTTTTCATTTTTATTTATGATTTAGCTTCTGCACAGTTTCTATTATTCAGTTTATCTCTAGTATGCTCATGATCATGCCAGCATGATTAGCTTGGGATCACTTGTGGTCCTAGGTCCCGTGTCCGCGTCTCGGGGGTAGTCTCGGGGAGTGACAAACAACCATAGTAGGAGCATAATGAGATAATCTGTGAACTTCAAAGCATATTCCTTCACACTCATATTTCCTTGACGAAGGTTGATGAATTCGAGCACCTTTGCTTCTCTCATCTCAAGGGGAAAAAACCTATCAATTAAAGCAACTTTTAACATATCCCAATCGAAAGGTCCCACATCAACTGTTCCCCCTTCTTTTTATTAGTTAAACCATATTTGAGAAACACCCTTAAGTTGATAAACGGCCAATTCCACCTTTTCCACCGGTATCACTCCCATGATCATAAACACCTTGTAAACCTCATCGATGAACTCTTGAGGTTCTTCCTCAACCGTAGAACCATGAAACTCCAAAGGATTAATTCTAATGAAGTCCCTCACTCTAGATGCAACCGTACCCACATTTGGGTTCAGGGGAGCCACAACCTCTCTTTTGGCAAGGGATGTCATGGCTTGAGCCAACACTTCAAAAGTAGCTCTAAACTCTGCATTAGTCACTTGCTCGGCCAAAGGATCATCTGAAACTTGAGGATTTTGAGGAGGAGCCTCTTAGTTCACATTATATCCTACATTCCTTCTAGCATATGCCCTCTGAGTGACCATATCCTATAAAGTATCGGATAAGGATTAGAAGAGATACATTATAGAGTTAAACTCTATCACATGACTTTTGATTAATGAAAGAAGTTGAGTTTCCTAAAAATCTTATAGCCCTTCATTCATAAATATGATGCGCTTCATAATCATGAACAAGACTCTACTTGACTTGGCGTATGAGACTTTCTAGGACCTTTCTAAGCCCTGTGCTCTGATACAAAGTTTGTCACGACCTAAGGTAGCCCCTAGGCTTAACATGGCGTATAAGGCCTCGAGAGGTCCCATACAAGCCACTTAGCATTCATCATACAAGATAATAGAATAAAATGATTTAAAAGATAGTTTCAATAGATAAAAGTCTTATAGAGTAAAGAAGAAGTCTAAAACATCGTCTCAAAGCCATCTATTACATATGATTGATTGGGACGTAGCCCATACATCAGGTTCAAAAACTGAAAGTAAAGAAAAAAGGGAAATAAAATCTCAGTCCTCATACTAGGAGGACTCACCAGTATTTAATCTTCTATATGAGATCCCTAGCCACAAAAGTGTGAATATGTAAGATCAGACCCTACATTTGAGGAAATGTAGGCAAGAGTATGTTTTAGTACAAAACATGTACAAAGTATGATAGCCATGCATAAAACATTTGAAAACATGCTTAAAAGAGATATCTTTATGAAATGCAATGAACAAGCTAAAACATGATTTATAAAGGGTTTAGAAGGCATAAGTCATAAAACATGGCCAATGCAAATGACATCATTTTAGAAAACATGTGGGATACTTCTTGAAGTAACCTTAGTTCATTATTGTGGGATATTTACCTTTAATATGGATATAAGACCATGTAAGCTATCAACACGGAATCTGGTGTCTGCCCCACACCAAAAGGGGTGTCCTACTTGCCAAGGTAAGACCATGAACTTCTAGCTTATGTACATCCACCAGCTAATGTGTATCTAAGACAATCATCCTATGGGGGCATATAGGTATGGGATAAAATAATTGCTACTAGAAACCCGACCTATACTAATGGGAGAGCTTCCATCTCCATATCCTCTCGGTGCTAAGCGTAAATCCCATGGAATAGTCATTTTCTTAACTTGCCTTTATTATCCATGGAAGGGAAAGTCATCTTTCCAATCCAACCGAAGTCATATGTCATCCATGGAAAGGTACAATTAAGTGACCAAATCCAAGCTAGGTTTTATTAGAATAACTGCTTAAGTTTGATTCATTTTAGGTGAGAACACCTTTCGGCCTTATAATCCTTTATGTGAGAAAAACCTTTCACATTCATGCATAAGGTAGTTATGTGCGCAGCCCTTTTACAACAATTAACTACAATGACAACATATATGCTTTTTAGTCTCAAAGCAATCTACACCATATTTCATCAATTTCATAAGAACATGTATAATTCCATAATTCACCTTTCATTGTTCTAAATCCACTTTTAATGATCAATATCTAGAAAACATGGGTTAGACATGGGTTCATGGGGATTCATCTTAAAATCATGAGATTATATCAATTCATGCATAAAAGTTCATAAATCAATTAATTAAATCAACATCTAGAGGAACCCGTGACATGGATGAAAAACCCTAACTCAATTGGTGATTTATACCTTTGTAAATTGGAGAATTTAGTAACTCCATGGAGGGGAGGGTTCCATAGGTGAAAACTATCATACCTCAATGCCAAAAGCTAGCCTTCGATGGTGGAATTAGAGGCTTGACTTGAAACCCTAGTTTGACTCCTCTTTCTTCAAGCTTTCTTGAGAGAGAAATATTTTGGAAAGGAATACTTTCTCTTCCTTTAGGAAATTGAGAGAATGATTTTAATTGGGGAAATTTTGGGTTAAAAACACTTATATAGGACTTCTAAGTAAGGAAAAAAATGAAAAAGAGTTAGGATAGAAAATTAGGAAAAGACCTAAATGCCCTTGACTTAAAGCTGACGTAACCACCGGACAGTGGCCTTCACGAGCCGTCAAGGACCTCACAAGACATTGTGGAAGTTGTGGTCCTTGAAAACTGACTTGGGGAGAGTCCCCTACTTCCTTGACCCATCACGATCTTCTTAACGGGTCATTTTCCTCTTCACAACCCGTCTAAGGGTTTGTGAGAGGAGGCTAACTTTGGGGTAGGTGCTGCCTCCCCCACATGGGCATCATAACGACCCGTCTGCTTCCCTATGGGCTATTAAGTCCTCGTGGGAGGGGTCCTTGCTCAGCAGGTGCTGGAAGACTTGCCACGGGCCACCACACGGATCGTGGTCCCCTTTACGACCCATCTAGGGCTTTGTGAAGGGTCCGTGGTTCAGGTGTTGGTCCTTGAGTTCTTCCCCATTACTTCTTTTTATGCCTTTCTCAAATTCAAGGTATTACAACTATTTCCTGTGCTACCATCCACATTCTTACCTTTAGGTGCCATTAAAAATCTAAGGATTGAAGAAAAGAGAAGGAAAAACATTTAGGGGTGGGGAAAAAGGGGGTTGGTTTGGGACGTGGGGTTGGGGGTGGGTTGAATGGTTTTGGAGTTTTTCTTGGTGGTTTCAACGTTTTATGGGTTGGGGATAAAGCAATAAAGGAAATATGAAGCTTTGGTGGAGGATTAGGGGTTTTGGGTGGAAGAAATTTGGAGACGAAGGAGAAACAGTTTGGGAATTTGGAGAGAATATAGGGAATGGGTCAGTTGAGGGTGGTAGAGACTGAAAGAGGGATGGAACTTTAATAAGTTTAGGAATTTAAGAGACACGGGCATGGGTCGGGTCGGTGGGTCTGATTAGAACTGGACGAGGTGAGGTTGGCCGGCGCGCCCTAGTTGCGTCGAACATCATGTTTAGTAGTTTAGGGCCTAGTGCAGCGCACCAGCCTGGAAATTTCTTTGGCGCGACGCACCACTAAGGTACCACTATATGGTGACAGTAGTTTTAGGCCTGGGGCAGTGCACCCGGTAAGTGCCATCCTTGTTGGCCTCTTTATTTGTGCATCTCAACCCTCTTCTCGATGGTACGCCTTCTATGTCCTGCGCCTCAACCAAACTATGTCAACCATGAATGGTGGGTTGCCTCCCACCTAACGCCTTTGTTTCGATCGTGGCACGACTCCTCGTTTTGTATTCTTCTCTCCCTTTTTTTTTTCTATTTATAGTTCCTAACTATTAAAAATAAATCAAACTTAACTAAAATCCTAACAAATTAAAATAAAAATATTTCCACTAAATCTTAGAAAGCTTAAACTAAACTAAAACTCAAACTTAACTAAATATTAAATATTCTCACGGGTTGCCTCCCGTGGAGCACCTTGTTTAATGTCGTGGCTCGACTCAGCTCAGATCATTCATTGTTTAGCTCACGATCTTCTCGATCTCAATCCGTATCTTATCTGAAGTAGTGCTTGACCCTTTGCCCATTCACCAAGAATGAAGGGACGTTTTGGCCTTTAAGTTCCACATGACCATGTTGTATCATCCTTACCACTTCAAAGATTCCACTCCATTTAGACCTTAGTTTTCTGGGGAATAATATAAGTCTAAAGTTTAAAAGTAATACCTTTTGGCTCGGAATGAAAGTGCTAGGATTATGTGCTTGTCATGCTATATCTTAGTCTTCTGTTTGTATAGCTTAGCATTCTCATAAGCATGGAGCCTAACCTTCTCAAGTTCGTGCAATTGACCAATTCTCTTCCTACCGGCTAGCTGAGGGTCAAGATTCAACTTCTTGATTGCCCAATATTCTTGGTGCTCTAACTCTGCTGGAAAATGACATGATTTTCCGAACACCATGTGATAGGGAGAAGTCCCTATGGGTTTTTTGTATGCAGTCTTATACTCCCATAAAGCATCATCAAGCTTCTCAGTCCAATCTCTTTGCTGTGCATTCATTGTTTTCTGCAAGATTTACTTCACCTCCCTATTCGACCCTTCAAATTGACCACTTGTTTTAGGATGATAAGTTGTAGCCACCTTATGCTTGATACCATACATAGGAAGAAGATTATCCACTACATGATTAATGAAATGCTTACCTCCATCAGTTATGATTGCCCTAGGAGTACCAAAACGAGTAAAGATGTGCTTCTTGATGAATTTAATCAACACTCTTGAGTCATTCATGGGAAGAGCTACTACCTCAACCCATTTGGGCATATAATCAACCGCCACTAGAATATATTGGTTTCCAGTAGATAGTGGGAAAGGACCCATGAAGTCAATACCCCATACATCAAAGATTTCAACTTAAGAATATTATTTAGTGGCATCTCATGTCTTCTCAATATAGTACCCAACCTTTGGCATTAATCACATCCCTTAACATAGGCCATAGAATCTTTAAACAAAGAGGGCCAGGAGAAGCCGTATTGTAATACCTTGTGAGTCGTGCGCTCTCCTCCTTAGTGCCGTCCATAAGGACTTGCATGACAACTCTCGAGCACTTGCTTAACCTCGTATTCCAGAATGCATCATCTTACCACTCAATCCACTCCTTGTTTGAATAAGAATGGTCTATCCCATATATAAAACTTAGTGTCATGTGTTAGCTCCCTTCTCTGTTGGGTAGTTGACCTCGAAGGGAACATTCCACTCACCAATAAATTTACTATGTCAGCATACCAAGGCTCTTGGGAGATATCCAATGCCATTAACTACTCATCCGTAAACTCTTCACGTATTTGTTCCTACTCATGCACATGAGAAAAGTCTTTAAACCTGGACAAATGGTCATCTATTTGATTTTTTGTACCCTTTCGGTCTTTGATTTCAAGGTCAAATTCTTGGAGAAGAAATATCCATCGAATTAGCCTTGGTTTAGCATCTTTATTGTTGAATAGGTACCTAATATCTGCATGGTCACTATAAACAATAACTTTGGTACCTACCAAATACGATATAAACTTATCGAAGGCAAATACTAGAGCCAACATCTCCTTCTTCATAACTATGTAATTAGCTTGAGCAGAATCAAGGGTCTTACTCGTATAGTATATTTAACGGGACACTTTATATTTTCTTTGTCCCAGTACTGCACCCACTGCTATATTGCTTGCATCACACTTGAGATCAAATGGTAGCTCCTAGTTAGGAGTAATCAAGATTGGAGCTTCAATTAAGTTCCACGTTAGCACCTCAAAAGCCTTCAAACAAATCTTATCGAACTCAAATTTCACCTCTTTCTCCAAGAGATTACACATAGGTCTGGCAGTCTTGGAAAAATCTTTGATGAATCTCCGGTAAAAACCTGCATGCCAAAGGAAACTTCTCACCCCCTTGACAGAAATCGGAGGAGGCAATTTTTCAATCACCTTAACCTTAGCTTTATCAACCTCTAGTCCATGCTTTGACACTTTGTGACCCAAAACTATGCCTTCTCAAACTAAGAAGTGACATTTCTCCCAATGATGCACTAAGTTTGTGTCTTCACAACGAGCAAGTACCTTGTCAAGGTTCTGAAGACATACCTCAAAAGACTTCCCAAAGACAAAGAAATCATCCATAAATACCTCTACAAAGTCCTCCACCATATCATGGGAAAATGGCCATCATGCACCTCTAGAATGTCGCTGGAGCATTGTATAGTCCAAATGTCATGCACTTGAAAGCATATGTACCAGAAGGACAAGTGAATGTGGTCTTTTCATGATCTTGGGTGCAATCAACATCTGATTATATCCGGATTACCTGTGTAGGAAGCAATAATACTTATGTATGCTAAACGGTTAAGCATTTGATCAATGAAAGGGACATGATAATGATCTTTTCGCATAACATCATTCAGTTTTTGGTAATCCATGCAAATCCTCCATCTGGTGATTGTTCTCGTGGGAATCAACTCGTTCATCTCATTCTTCACCACTATCATACCACCCTTTTTTTGGTACACACTGCACAAGACGTACCCATTTACTATGAAAAATATGGTACACAATTCTAGCATCTAACCACTTCATCACTTCTTTTCTGATGACTTCTTTCATCAAAGGATTTAACCGACTTTGAGGTTGTGCACTTGGCCGGTGGTCCTCCTCCATGTAGATTTTGTGCATACATAACACCGGGCTAATCCCACGAATATTAGACATCTTCCACCTAATATTTTTTTCCTTCTCTTCAAAATTCTCAATGCCGCATCAACGTGTGATTCAGACAATTTGCAGAAATTATTACGGGTAAAGTTTCATTGTTACCCAAATACGCATACCTTAGGTCAGTAGGCAGAGAATTCAACTCTACCTTGGGTGCTTCTTCGACTGAGGGTTTGGGTGGAGGCCCCAATACACGATCTGATGGTTTTACTACACCTCTTTGCATTCCCACCAATGCTACATTAAGACAAGTAGCTAGCTCTTGAGCTTCTGTATCTCCTTCTATGTCATGTCCCACCAAAACTTTTTCCAAGGGATCCTCAGAGGCAATACAATGTGATTCTATGGTTAGATCCACAACAGTGATAACAGACTACTCATCATAGACGGAAGGCAATTTTAAAGCGCGATAGACAACAAACACTTCAACCTTATTATGAGTTTTCATAATTAACTACCCAGCTGCTACATCAATCAGTGCTCGCCCCGTGGCATAGAAAGGTTATCCAAAAATAAGTGGAACTTCAGGATCAACCTTAAAATTTAGGACCACAAAGTCCACTGGAAAGATCAACGATCCCACTTGCACTAACACATCTTCTACTATCCCTTATGGCCTCATAACATATCTATCTGCCAATTTTAAAATGACAGTGGTTGGTTTTTTACTTCCCAACCCAAGTTTCTTGGATAAGGATGTCGACATGAGATTAATAGTAGCACCCAAATAAAATAACCCCTAGGCATATACACTTTGTCCAATTGTAATTTGCACAATGAAGCTACCCGGATCCTTCAACTTTTTGAGTAGTCTATTTTGAATTCGAGAACTGCACTTCTTAGTAAGTGCTGCAGTTTCATACTCTTTTAGCCTTCTCCTGTTCGCCACTATCTCCTTCACATACTTCATATATTTAGGGATTCCCTACAAAATATAAACCAAAGGCAGATTAATGTGAATCTGTTTAAGGAGAGAGAAAAACTTACCGAAGCATTCATCATCATTATGCTTCCTGGACTTTTGTGGAAAATGAGGAGGTGCTTTCACTTAAGGAACACCCTTCTCAACATTGGAGTTCTTTATCAGCTTTTGTTTCTTTTCTCCACCTACTACCTTAGTATATTTCTTCTTTGGAGATAGCTCCTCTAGTTGTAACCCACTTTTGGTACTCACCGCATTCAATTGCTTTGGGTTGGGCTCAGTTTCACCTGGTAGACCTCTTTGTGGACACAAATTGAGCGCATTAGCTATTTACGCAACCTATATTTCCAGATTTTTGCGACATGCGTATGTTTCTCATGTTTTCTCCTTGCCTATCTACCCTAGAATTGGTTTTAGCATTTTCAACATTGTTCTTACCGATCTCTATCATCAGCTTTTGGAAGAACTCTTCATTAGTCATATTCTCTTGTGCTAGGTATTGGTTGGGCCCTTGCGTCTGATTTTGATTTCCACCCCATGAGAAGTTAGAGTGATTTCTCCGGCTTGAGTTGTATGTATTTCCATAATTCAGTGTTCCTCCATCTATTTCAGCATTACCCACATAGTTAACGAAGTCAGAATTCACTTCACAACATTTAATTGCATGCTCTCCACTACCTCAAACTCCACACCAATCAACCGATTATTGTATAACATTCACTAGTGCTTGTTGTTGATCTAGTGTGATTTGCTTGAACTGCATGGTCATTTGATGTTGCATTGCATAACTTTCCAGTTATATCAGTTTCTTGATCCACATCTAAAACTCCTACAACCCTTTTCACCATGGTCCTCGGTTCCTCTCCATTCCATTCTAGGTTTCCCTCCTAGAGTCTGTCTAGGAGGTCAAATAGTTCATCACAGGTTTTTGCCAAAGCTTTTCCACATGTTGCACTATTTAGAAGTACTCGTGCATTATATTCAAGACCATCAAAGAAAGTGTGAGTTAGTACCTCATTCGCTTGATAATGATGTGGACAAGTATTTAACATTTGCTTAAATCAAGCCCATCCTTGATACATATCTTCTCTGTTTCTTTGCTTGAAGCATAATATCTCACTCCTCAACCTTGCAGTGTTACCTAATGGGAAAAATCAACTCAAGAATCTCTTTGCTAAATAATCCCATGTAGTGATGAAATTTGGTGGCTTAACATCTAACCATCGTTTTTCTTCTCCCAATAATGAAAGTGGGAAAAAGCGCCAATCTCACGTAATCAGATGATACCCTATTCATAATGTAGGCGTCGCTTATTTCAAGAAAGTTTCTTATATGCACTTGGAGATCCTCTTGAGAAAGGTCGGTGAACTACCCCATTGAGTGAATGAGGTGTACCATGTTCTGTTTCAGCTCAAATATACCACCCGATGGTGGTTTCCGTATACTTGGTGCCATATTGGCGGTGAGTGGGACTGCCATATCACAGACTGGTCTTGCCGATACTACCACGGGTACCTCATATTTTTCGTTACTCATGTTGTCCTCGTGGTTACCCTCAGTATTTTCTAGGAGATCCAATCCTAATTCCTGCTGTCGCAGTTGATTCACCAGCTTTCTTCGTAGTCGAAGAGCTCTCTCAGGTTCATCGTCTAGTTAAACAAGGTCTCATTTTTGAGCCAGACTTTAGAACCAAGTGCCTGCAATATAGAATAGCTAAGATCAAGTTATTAACACTTGAAAAATCAAATAGTAGACTTAAGAAAATTAAATATAAATTAATTCTAAAGTCTCTGGCAGCGGCGCCAAAAACTTGTTGTGCCCAAATGCACACGCAAGTGTATGTGGTTGCCCAAGTAGTATAGTTCTTTTTAGAAATGATTTACCGTATCCAAGGGAGTTACGATCAATTTATAGTAACAAACTTAATTCCACAATTCAACAAAAGTATCTTCAAAAGAGTGTAATTTTTGTTTATTACTACTACGAAGAATTTAATAAATAAAGTAAACAACAAGAACGACTTCAATTGGATGATTAGAGACATTAATTCCAGGGCTGCAACATGCATCTGGTTTCATGTATTGCATCTCAAGTAATGAACTAATTGAAGTTATCAAATTACTGATTTACAGGGTTGATTTTATGATCATGGTCTCCCGACCTCTAATCGCCTATTTCAATTATTTGTCTAACTACATCGTTGAGCAGGGATAGACAACTCTAATATGAAATTTGAAACTTTAAATATGTCGAGTCTTAAATTGGATTTATTGAAACTTGAAGTTGGCATAAACTTACAAAATAAAAGTAAATAAAAGCATTTTTTTGGTCATATTTTGAAAATTTAAAAGGTATTTTAAATTAACTAAAAATTACAAGGATGTAACAAAAGCTAAACTAAAATAATAAGGATGAATTTAGCTAAGAAAAAAAAATATTAATAGCCATGCATATATTTGTCACTTTGTTCTTAATATTTCACCTCGTTTTCTCCTCCATTTTCAAAAACCAAAACATCCATCTTTCTCCTTTCATCTTCGCTTCGTTACAACCAAAGAAAAAGTTGAAACAATCCATAAAACCCAAAATCATCTTCTCCGATCATCCATTTTCATCTTCTCCTTTGTTAAAACTGTTACAAAAAGCAGAAAAATCCATCAACAAAATCCCTTTCCAGTTCTCAATTCATTTGTCTAACTCAAACTCTTGATTTCACTTCCACTTTCAGTTCAGTCCCAAATTCTAACCCTAGCCCTAAATCCGGTTTGATCCTGAATCATTTCCATCCCTTGCCATAAATAGAAGATGAGGTAGATTAACCAGTAAACAATGTTTAAATCAAGTATCCAGTAGTTTTCTCGATAATACCAATAAAGAACAGTCTGCATTGACTTCTTCATCTTCTTCAGGTAAAGTAAGCAAAACCTGAGTGAAAAGTTCAGATTTTGCTAATACAAATGTTGATTCTAAAGTGGTTAGAAGTAAAAATTTGAGAAGGGGAGTTATTTCAGATGAGATTATTTGTATCAACAAAGAGTCAACTTTTGAGGCTTTAGTTGCATGAAAGGATAGATTTCCGTCTGACTCGTTAATGGATGAGGAAATTGAAGTTGGGGTTGTTAGTGTAGTTGGCGGGATAGAACAATGTAACTATATTTTAATTTGGAATCACATTATTACGAATGGCGTGAAAATGTGTCAATCTGGGTGATGAAGGATATATTTATTGATGTGATACCTGAATGGTGTGGTGGGTTATTTGATTATGTGTATAACTATTTGTTATCGTATGAGTATGTTAATTTTGGGGTGGCATTGGATTTTAAGAACAAGATTTCAGCTAAGCCAAGTAAGGGAAGATTGATTGTTATCGGGGCAGGTCTTGGTGGGTTGGCGGCTGTGAGGCAACTGATGTTATTTGGGCTTGATGTCATTGTTTTGGCGGGATGAAAGCGTGCAAGTGGACGAGTGTATACGAAAAAGATGGAAGGAGTGAATAAGGTGGCAATTGCTGACTTAGGAAGGAGTGTTTTGATAGGTACACTAGAGAATCTGTATGGTCTGTTGGCACGACAGTTGTCATATACACTTTATAAGGTGAGAGATCAATGTCCTCTCTATCGTGCTGATGGAAAGCTTGTAGATGAGCATTTGGATAAAAAAGTAGATGATGCGTATAATGGACTTTTGAAGAAGGCAAGCAAGCTCAGGTAAGAATTATCTCAGATTGTTCCTCTTGGATGGGCATTGGAGTCTTTTCAGAAGGATTTTGGTGTTGCAATGAATGATGATGAGATGAGCTTGTTTAATTGGCATTTGGAAAATCTAGAATTTGCAAATGCAGGTTTACTTTCACAACTTTCCCTAGCATTTTGGGACCAAGATAACCGCTATGATATTGGAGGGGATCACTTCTTCTTGCCCGATGGAAATGAAAGATTAGTTCACGCCATGGCTGAAAATGTGTCTTTCATTTTTTTAAAAATTATGTCTGACATTCGGTATGGTAGAGATAGCATGACGGTGATGACTGCATGCCAATTATTTGAGGGAGATATGACATTGTGCACCGTTCCTCTCAAAATTTTGAAGAGTGGTTCTATCTGGTTCATTCCAGAGTTGCCTCAGCAAAAGCTGGACATAATAAAAAGATAGAATTTTGGACTGTTAAATAAGGTTGCATTGTTATTCTTGTATGTGTTTTGGGACTCCAATGTTGATATATTTGGTCACGTTGATGATGATTCTAGTTGTTGGGGGAATTCTTTCTGTTTTACACCTATGCAACAGCTGCTGATGGGCCATTATTGTTAGCTCTAGTCGCAGGAGAAGTTGCACACAAGTTTGAGACAATGACCCCTACTGATGCAGTAACAAAAGTACTTCGAATTTTAAAATGTAAATGTTAGGTTCTACTAGATTTGGGCAATTTGTTACTCTTTACCCCTTAAATGACTCTTATAACATATTTATTGTCTCAACTATATACTTCAGAGTTGATTTTAGCATTTGTTTCGTTTATTTTTGCTGCTACGTAGGCATATATATTTTAAAATGCATCGATTATAGTAAAGATGAAACTTATGTTTCTTGTGCATGAAGCTAATGTATTGATGTGATTTCGGCATTATTATTAAGCATACCCACAAGGAATTAACGTCCCAGAGCCCATCCAAATTGTATTTACAAGATGCGGTAGTGATCCGTTTAGCTTTGGTTCCTACACCAATGTTGTTGTGGGTGCAGCAGGAGATGACTATGACATTTTAGCAGAAAGTGTGGGGGGGAAGGAGGACTTTTTGTTAGAAATTAAGATTTTTCTTGAAACTCCTAGATTGGAGATATTTTGTATTAGATATGTTAGAAAAGTAAGATTTGTCTAGAAACTCCAAGGTTGGAGATATTTTGTATTAGATATGTTAGAAAAGTAAGAATTGTCTAGAAACTCCTAGGTTGGAGATATTTTGTAGTAGATATGTTAGTCTTGATTTAAAATGAGTGGTGGTTAGTGAGCCACATAGGTACATAGTTTGGTGTGAGATATTTTGCTTATTATGTGGTTGTAATTCTCACATTTAATCTATAAATACACCATGTCTAATGAAACATGAAAATAATTGAACTCAAGAAAACTTAAGCCTTCTTCTTCACTTTCAGATTTTCTGTAGCAATTTACAACTGCTATTTCCTACTGTTTACACCTTGTAGACCTGAAGTTCTTCTACTTTTTCGTTGTAACATGGTATCAGAGCCTATTTCCTAAGGGATCTGAATCAAATTTTGTTTGTTTCACTCATCTACTTTCTGTTCTTTCTTGAATTTGCTTGCTGAAGAAATTATGGCCCTTGAAAATCAACAAACGATAGGTCCTCCGACTTTTACCGGAGAGAATTATCACATATGGGCCATCAAAATGAAGGCTTATCTAAAGGCTCTCAACTTATGGGAAGTTGTTGAGCTTGGAGAACCTGCTGTCCAGCCATTGAGAGTTAATGCAACTCTCAATGAAATTAAGAAGTATGAAGAGTTGGTGACTAGATCCCCACGAGCTCTCATTGCATATATTCAAGTCTTACGGAAGTGATGTTTACGAGGATTATGACTTATGAAACAACCAAAGAGGCTTGGGATAAGTTAAAGGAGGAGTTTGAAGGCTGCAGTAGAGTAAAGTCTGTTAGACTCTTAGCATTGAAGAGAGAGTTTGAGCTTTTGAAGAGGAAAGACTCAGATAGTGTGAAAGAATACTCTTCAAAGCTGATGGAGATTACGAACCAGATAAGTATACTTGGTGAAACCTTTCCAGATTAGAAAGTTGTAGAGAAGATCTTGGTCAGCCTTCCAGACAAGTTTGAATAAAAAATCTCAGCTATTGAAAAGTCTTGTGACTTGACTACTCTTACAATAGCCGAACTAATCTCCAAATTGCAAGTCCAAGAGCAACATATCACTATGAGAAGTGAAGGGATAGTAGAAGATGTCTTTCAAGCAAGCCATAGATTCAAACATCAAAAGGAAAGTAGAAAAGTCTGGTTGGATAAATCTGGAGGGGTAAAATTTGGTGGAAACCAAGGTGATTTGTTGATAAAAGGAAAATTTCCACCTTGTGGCATTTGAAAGAAGACAAACCACTTAGAGAAGAATTGTTGGCAGAATTCAAAGAGGTCTCCAATTCAATGTAGATATTGTAAGAAGTATGGTCACATTGAGAAGTATTGTAGGCAAAAGAAAAATCAAAGTGGCCAGTCTTCCCATCGAGTGAATTTCGCAGATGATTACCAAGTTGGAAAATCAGAGGAGGAGGTTTTTATGGCCTCGCACACATCACATATTGACCAATGTAAATGGTATGTTGATAGCGCGTGCACAAGGCACATGGCGATTGATGAAAATCTGTTTGTTACCTTGGACAAATCTGATAGAACCAAAGTGAAGCTTGGAAATGGCGCATTGGTGGAAGCTCACGGTAGAGGGTCAGTAAAATTTCCTACTGACGAAGGTACGAAATTATTAATTATGTTCTTTATGTGCCAAATTTGACTCAAAACTTGTTAAGTGTTACTCAATTGCTTCATAAAAATTATTCTCTTAATTTTAAGGACAAACAATGTGTCATTTATGATCCTAAAGGATGTGAAGTAGCTAAAATTAGCATGATTGACAATTCCTTTCCAATTTTATGCTATTCTATTGATACTTGCTCTTTTAATGTTGAATTGAGCGATACTTGGCTTTGGCACAAAAGGTTCGATCATTATAATCTTGGCTCACTGGTGTATATGCAATCAAAGGGTATGGTGCTTGAAGTACCCAAAATTGACATGTGTAGAGATGTTTGCGAGTAATGTCAATTTGGTAAAATGCATAGACGATCCTTTCCTAAAGGAAGTCTTTGGAGAGCTAAGGAAAAGCTAGAGTTGGTTCATACAGATTTATGTGGACCAATGAGGACGACTTCTTTGAGTTGAAACAAGTATTTTGTTCTCTTTGTAGATGATTTGACTCGAATGACATGTGTCTACTTTCTTAGTAGCAAATATCAAGTGTTTTCTGTTTTCAAAGAATTCAAAGCTATGGTAGAAAGGGAGAGTGGCTGTAAATTAAAGTATATTACATTTGATAATGGAACTGAATATACTTCGTATCAGTTCAACAAGTATTGTAAAGATTTGGGTATCCAAAAACAATTCACTATTAGCTACACTCCACAGCAGAACGGGGTTTTTGAGAGGAAGAACAAAACTATGATGGAGATGGCGAGATGCATGTTGGCAGAAAATAAGATGCCTAAATACTTTTGGGCTGAAGCAGTCGATACCGCTGTCTATTTGCTAAATAGATTACCAACTAGAGCAGTCCAAGACATGACACCATTTGAAGCATAGAAGGGTATCAAGCCGTCTGCAAGACACTTGAAGACATTTGGTTCGGTATGCTATGCACATGTTCCTGATGCTAAAAGAGGCAAATTAGATAGCAAGGCAAAACTGTGTGTTCTGTTGGGCTATAGTACAGTTGCAAAAGGATACAAAATGTACAATGTTAGTAGTAAGAAGGTGTTTGTTAGTAGAGATCTTGTAGTGGATGAGTCTAGCCACTATGATTGGGATCGAGATACTGTTGTGAAGAACCAAGGTGGGAGTACTTCAGCTGCAACTCCACATCAGCAAAAAGGTGATACTCCCTCTAGTCCTATTGCTGGAACAAAAAACAATTTAGATGTTGAATTGACTACAGATTCTCTTGTTTTGAAGACCAAATCACTAGCAGAAGTTTATGAGCAATGCAATTTTGCTCTTGTTGAACCATCCTCATTTGAAGAAGCAACAATCCATAAAGTGTGGATTTTAGCAATGGAGGACGAACATGCTATGATTAATAAAAATGATACTTGGGAGTTGGTTGATAGGCAGAAGAGAAGAATGTTATCGGTGTCAAATGGGTCTATCGAACAAAGTTCAATCCAGATGGCTCCATCTTCAAGCATAAAGTTAGACTTGTAGTTAAAGGCTATTCTCAGTAGCCTGGAGTGGACTTTGGAGAAACGTGTGCTCCTATTGCACGGCATGAGACAGTAAGGTTTCTAGTAGCTCTCGCAGCACAATACAAATGGAAAATCTTCCATTTGGCTGTAAAATCTGCATTTCTCAACGGATTGCTTGAGGAAGACATTTATGTTGAACAACATGAAGGTTTTACAGTTGTAGGTGAAGAAGACAAGGTGTACAAGCTTTAAAGGGCTCTCTATGGTCTTAAACAAGCCCCAAGAGCTTGGTATAGTAGGCTGGATTCTCATTTGCTGTCTCAAGGCTTCAACAGAAGCCTAAATGAGCCTACTTTGTACTTTAAAAGGCAAGCGGATGGGATGTTGATTATGATATCAGTTTATGTTGATGATTTGATGATTACATGTGAAAATCCTCTTGCGGTTCAAGAAGTTAAAAATGAAATGCTAAAAGTTGTTGAGATGTCTGATCTAGGAGAAATGAAGTTTTTCCTTGGAATGGAGATATCTCAATCTTGTGAAGGAATTTTCTTGTCCCAAAAGAGGTATGCCTTGAATCTGTTAAAAAGGTTGAAGCTTCACAAGTGCAAAGCTGTTGCAACTCCACTTGTTGTGAATGAAAAATTAATGAAGGATGATGGTGAAGAGAGGGAAGATCCAAAAGTTTATAGAAGTCTAATTGGAAGTGTATCTAACAACTTCTAGGTCAGACATAATGTTCGCTGTCAGTTTGTTATCTCGATATATGCAAAGTCCCAGCACTAAGCATTTTGGAGCCGCTAAAAGGGTGTTAAGGTACATTAGAGGGGCAATTAATTATGGAATCTGGTATAGAAATGTGGAGAATGGAGCTCTTATTGGCTATTCAAATAGTGATTGGGGTGGATGTTTGGATGATTACAAAAGCACTTCTGGTTACTGTTTTTCGTTTGGTTCAGGCAATTTTTTCTTCGAGAACAAATAAGCAAGATATTGTAGCACAATCTTCAGTAGAAGCCGAGTATGTGGCTGCTGCATCTGCTACAAATCAAGCAATTTGGTTAAGAAAGATCTTGTTGGAATTGAATTTGTTGTCAAAAGAACCAACAATGATCTATGTGGACAATAAATCAACCATTGCGATGGCTGAAAATTCATGGCAGCATGGAAGAACAAAGCATATCAACATAAGGTTTCATGTTTTAAGAGATGCCGAGAAGAATGGTGAAGTTAACTTGGTGCATTGCATCAGTGAAGATCAGTAGGCCGATATTCTAACCAAGGCTCTTTCCACTAAGAAGTTTGAGTTTCAAAGGTTGTTGCAAGGAGTTTCAATGAAAAATCTTAAGGAGGAGTGTTAGAAAATTAAGATTTGTCTAGAAACTCTTAGATTGGAGATATTTTGTATTAGTTATGTTAGAAAAGTAAGATTTGTCTAGAAACTCCTAGGTTGGAGATATTTTGTATTAGATATGTTAGAAAAGTAAGAATTGTCTAGAAACTCCTAGGTTGGAGATATTTTGTAGTAGATATGTTAGTCTTGATTTAAAATGAGTGGTGGTTAG
>JAJOOR010021372.1:0-31000 GCA_036250505.1 Solanum acaule | reverse complement strand
GGCCCAAAGTAACAAAATACAATTTTCATTTTTATTTTTTGTAATAAAGAGTGGGCCTTTGGCCCAATCTTTTCAATTTTTCTGATATGCAGCATACTCTTTCAACTCCAGGACCTGTACGTCGATTTTTACAACTGGTTGACTCGGGAGGAAAAGATTTGAGCCTTTGTGGCTCTTTCGAAATGCAAAGGAAGGAGATAGTAGTTCATGAAGAACTCAGGCAGATTTCACATGCAATAAATTGGTAAGGAGTTAGCATACGAAGCAATAGAACAAATGAGATATAATTTAAACAAGATAGAATTCGATTAAAATGGAAGCTACTTAAGCAATTTAAAATGGACCGAAGCATACGACTCTAAAGAAGACCAAGTGAACCAAATTGACAATGATAAAGTTGATAAGCAAACTGACACAAAACAGGAGCACATATATGTGAATATATATATATATATATATACACACACTTGTGATAATATTATATTACATGGAATACATAACCAGTAACCAACAATAATTCAAAATATAAAGAGGAAACATGCCACATAGTTAGCAAATAAAACATCACGTGCTTTAGTCTAATCAATTTAATTTAAAGAAATCTAACAATACTAATTTATTATGTCAAAAGACTGAATGTCGGAGGCTATAACAAACCCAATCTTTTAAAGCAAAGGAAGAGAAACTAGTGGGGACTTTGCCAGATAATTTTTAAAGGGAAGTGAAATATAATTATAGATAATCAAGGCCAAGCAAGCCTATTTCTCAGGCTAACAGGTTGCACACAAGCACAAGCATACACAAATAAATATAGCATGCGAAGAGAAGGGCATGGTTGCGCAGAGACACCACATGAAGGACTGAAATAGGCGATAAGCTAAAATCGGTACGGTCATTTTCAGATTTTTGACAAAGGTAAGAGAGCTACTGCTATTTTAACTAGCAATAACACACTGGAAAATCAGTTACTACACCTCAGAAACATTGAACAATAAAACTAAACAGAGGCAAGCAGAAGAGGGGAATAAATATCCATTTTGAATACATTTCATATTTTTTCACGGAACCGGCTATAATTAACTATACCGAACCAAGTCTAGTTAGGAAAGCAGCATCAGTTAGCCTAGCAGTGAAGTATTTTCATATTTTCCATTCAAACGATATTCAACCAAATCACGAGCAAAATAAAGAATGGCCAGCACATCATTTATGAATAACAACAAATAATTTTCCCTTTACAGGTGGTGCTTTAGAGCCATAAAATCTAGTTATTAATATTCAAAAGGGTAAACATCAAGAAAAACCTGTTAAAATTGTTATCAACATAATCACGGAAAAACCTTTGTCAAGAAATTAAGCAAAGATAACAAGACTACTACCGAACAATCGTAAATCTGGAATGGATAAAAAATTCCAACTGGACTTCAATCGTATTATCAGAACTTCACAACAAACGATCGTGCAATAACCAAATAAAGGCTAAAACAAACCATCAAATGTAATAGCGAGACATTTAGGACAGGGGTAAGTCACTTTAGGCGCGATTGAATTGGAAAAAACACAAGTTTAAACGAAAATTATGAAGAGAACGAAGCACTTTCATTACTTGAAGCTATGTAAAAGCTAAAACAACAATTCTAGGCGAGAAGTTGCACATAAATGAATGAAAAATAGACGTGCAAAATCCTAAACTAAATAAACCAAACACCGGCTAAGTGCACACAAGAAGCAAAGATGAACAATAAGTGAAAATACAATTGACATTCATATCATATTAAGCAGAACTAAAACAAAAGAGACAAGGGAAGGAGTATTACTTTTTCCGGTGCAATAAACTGGAACTCGAGATTTCGAGAACGATTCCACCACAAAGTCGGATTATGGACAACAAACGAGAGACCCAAGCGGCAACTCGAACTCGAATCAACTTAGGGGAGTGACGACGAACAAGCTAGAAGAATGAGCGCCTGAAAATTAACTCTTCTCTCCTCTTTTAAATGTATTTTTCGTATGGATTTTGTGACTAATTGCTTCAGCTGTTCTATGTGCCTTAGTTAAAAATTTCCCAACTCAAAAAAATCCGCCCCCCTCCACAACAAAGATGACATAATATCTATATAAGAAGAACTAGGGCCGATTTTTGGGGGGAATCGGATAGATTCGGATTCAAGGGCCCATTTCCAAAATTCAAACTCGAAATCTTTCACAATTCTGGAGAGACAACCTTTTCTGAAATTTTTGCCTCTATTCCGAAAGAGGAAAGGGGGATAGACGCGTGAGATCGATTCATTCATCCTCGCCGTGCCACGCGGAGTGATCTCACGCTAGAGGATGATTCCGCGTGCCTTCATTGCTGCTGCGATAGTACGATTGAAAGGGACGGGAAGAAAAGGACAAGAAAAGTGGACGTTGGAACGTCGTTTTGCTCTTCCGTATTCATGACGCTTCGATTGAAGTTGTTGTCATCTTCTGGCTGATGACAATGTGAGCATCTGGGTTTCTTTTAGGAGTTGGGAATGGGGCCGGGTCATGGGTTATTGAGCTGGGCTGGTCTTGCTGAATTTGTTGAATTGAGTGAATAAAGGGGATTGGGTATATGGGTTTGCTGTATGTATTGTATTGTTGGGCATTTTGTTTGGGATTGGGTTTTGGGAATTAAGAGTGGGGTCGTATAGTTGGGGCTGGATTAAAATGACCCAAATTTGGTCCTTGAACGAATATAAGAAATTGGTTGGGTTCGGCTAAAATTGCGATAGATAGTTAACAACTTAGCCATTCGAATTTAGAAGGTTACCAAAAGAGTTGATTCTAGATTCGGCTATATTTCAAATAGGACGAATCAATATAATTAATTTACGAGCTTCTTAACCTTAACGAAATAAAATAATTAACTTAGTTATACACTACTTAATTTAACTACAAACTAATTAACTCAAAACTGTAAACTATTAAATAACTGAACAAACTAACTAAACATTTAATCAAACAAAATATTTTGAGACGATTTTTGAATATTTATAAAGTTCAAAAGTATACACCTATTATTTAAAAATTATAAAAAGTGACAACCATTTAAAACTAACTTGAAAAATATTTTGAATTTTATAAAGTCAATTATTTTAAATCATTTAAAAATTAAGAAACTCGGAAATTAATCGTTATCGGAGAGGGCCAAAATTGGGTGTCAACAGTTGATGCCACTATCGCTTCCACTGTAGCTTCTGCGGCCAATTCTAAACCTGCGTGGGTCAACTTCACACCTCATTTGCGAACAAATCGCAAACCCGCATCTTCAGCCTCCATCACCATCTCTGTCGGGTAAGCAAAGACACCAAATCAATTGTTGAATATATGCGAGAGATTCGCTCTCTCTCTGATGAAATCGCCACAACAGGTTCACCTGTCAATAATGAAGAACTTGTGGTGAAAATATTGAGTGGACTTGGTCCTGAATTTCGTGAGATCTCCGCTGCCATCTGGGCACGTGACTCACCCATTAGCTACGCTGAACTTTTCGATAAGCTTCTTGATCATGAATTGTTCCTCAAACATGAAGACCTCAAGAGGACCACCACCCAGGTCACAGCATCTGTAGCTCACCATATCACAAATACTTCATCGGCCCAATGCAACAACCATCGCCGCCAACCCACCAATAACAATGGGCGTCCTCCAAACAGATCACATAATCAGAGTGCCGCTTTCCAACATCCAAACGATTACTCTCAAGGGAGTAACTTTCCACACCAATCCTCACGGATTCGTTGTCAACTCTGTAACAAATTTGGCCATACAACATATGTTTGCCGATCCCGGTCCCATAACCACTTTGAAGCAAAGGCAAATTTTGTTGTGCACACGACGCCAAATGACCCCTGGATTGTCGATTCGGGTGCATCTCACCATATTGCAGCCGACACCAACTACCTCCACAATGTACAGGACTTCAAAGGGGCCGAGGAAGTGACCTTAGGTAATGGTAATGTGATTCCAATCACGCAATCTGGTAATACTCATTTAAATGCATCACATACTACCTTCAAACTCTCTAATATTTTGTGTGCTCCTGCCATCAAACGCAAGCTTATTTCAGTTAATCAGTTTTGCAAAGACAATCTAACCTCAATTGAGTTTTTTCCTTTTACCTTTCTTGTGAAGGATCTGACTACGGGAACTCCTCTTTTGTGCGGCCCGAGTAAAACTGGACTATATGAATGGCCGTCCCTGTCTCGACCAAACATCAACATCGCTACTGCTGGACCTTCCTTACATCTGTGGCATCGCAAATTGGGCCACCCCCATTCTCGCATTTTATTTTCCATTTTAAATAATTCTCGTCTTTGATATTCTTCCAAAGACAAGATCACTACTTGTAATTCTTGCTAATGCAATAAAGTACACATATTTCCCTTTTATTCCACCACTTTGTCCAGTAATTGTCCATTAGAAATTATCTACAGTGATATGTGGGGACCTTCCCCGATTCTCTCTATTGACAAAAAAAGATATTATTGTTTATTTGTTGATCAGCACACCAAATACATTTGGTTGTACACAATGAAAAACAAACATGAAGTTTAGAAATTTTTTCAAACTTTACATCCTGTGCTTGAAAAACACTTTGGTCACAAAATACTCACACTTTACACTGATGGAGGAGGAGAATATCAAGTCCTAGAACCATACCTTAATTCCAATGCCATACAACACCTTGTCTCTCCCTCTCATACTCCTCAAAAGGTGGCATTGGCTGAACGACGTCATCGACACCTTGTCGAGACTGCCAAAACGCAGCTTCATCAAGCAAGTCTACCTTCAAACTTTTGGACCTTTGCCTGCCATCATGCCGCCTTTCTCATAAATCGACTCCTAACCTCCACTCTTAATCACAAGTCTCCTTTTGAAATTCTTTTCAATAAACTGCCAAATTATGAATCCCTTCGTATATTTGGCTATTTATGCTATCCATGGCTACGACCATATGCCCAAAACAAATTAGAGTCGTATTCCAGACCTTGTGTCTATCTCGGTTTTTCTGTCACTCATCATTGACATCAGTGTTTTAACCCCAAAAGCTCCAAAGTTTTCCTCTCACGGGATGTAAAATTTGTAGAGGATATTTTTCCATTTGATAATATGTTTTCTACCTTAAAACAAAACTTTTAATATTTGACTTGGGAGCGTACTTCCAATTTTACTAATACTGATGTGGACAATACTTCAAATCATACTCATCTCCAGCTGCTGCCCCCCACTATTCCGTTGATGTGAGACACACACCACGATTTATGCTCACTTCGTACCGCACAAAGGACCACCCCACAGTTGGATCACTTCATCACTAACACACCAGGTAATCTTCCAACTACTTCTCCTGATATACCTCAGCAATCCTCTGTTGTTAATAGCCCGCCACCTCACTTCATATTTCAAATCCCGCCCCCTGCTCTCTCTACTCATCTTCTCCCCTTACATGGCCGACCACCCATTACTCATGTTTATCGGCGTCGTCCAACCTCATCACCCAATATACCGACACAAGCACCCATAGTTCAGGTTCCCCACATAGAGCAAAATCATGTAGTAACAAGGTCGCAAAACAACATCATCAAGCGACACAAAATTCTTGACTATACTGCCCAAATAACCCCACATATACCTCCTACCCCTGTAACTTACAAACAAGCACACAAATTTTCCTATTGGAGAGATGCTATGCAGGTTGAGTTTGATGCGTTAATGAAGAACCAGACTTGGGAGTTGGTTCCACCCGATCACACCCGTAATGTTGTTCCATGTAAGTGGTTGTTTCAAATTAAGACTAAGGCTGGTGGATCTGTTGACAGGTACAAAGCGCATTTGGTTACCAAGGGGTTCACTCAAAGGCCTGGGGTTGATTTTATAAGACATACAGTCCAGTGGTCAAACCCACCACAATTCGTACCGTGCTCACCCTTGCTGTACAACGAAATTGGGCCTTACATCAACTTGATTCAATAATACTTTTCTTCAGGGGAAGCTTCACGAAAATGTATACATGTCTCAACCCCTTGGCTATGAAGATTCGGCACATCCTGACTATGTTTGCCATCTCAAAAAGGCAATCTACGGACTGTGCCAAGCTCCTAAAGCTTGGTATGATGCGCTCACCAATTCGTTGGTCCAAATGGGATTCCACATGTCTGAGTCTGATAATTCCCTGTTCGTTCTTCATAATTTAGGAGTAACTATTTATGTTCTAATTTATGTGGACGATATCATTCTTACTAGCAGCAATGAAGTACTCCTTCAGCAAGTAGTTACCTCTCTTTCAAAAACATTTTCTCTCAAGTATCTTGGTTTACTGCACTATTTCTGGGGCATTGAGGTACATATGGATGATGATGTCCTGTTTATTAGTCAATCTAAATATATACAGGAGGTGCTACATGATACTAAGATGCAAGACTACAAAGGCATCCACTAACCAATGAGTACATCGGCACTACTATTGGTAGCCGACGGAGATCCCAAAACTGATGGCACAGAGTATAGAAGTGTACTTGGAAAGCTCCAATACCTTTCACTTACCCAACCTGACATCACCTATGCAGTAAACAAGCTTACTCAGTTCAATACCTCTCCCTCTGTGGCTCACTGGCAAGCAGTTAAACGGCTACTTCGGTATCTTAAAGAAACATGCCATTATGGTGTCCATATTTCCCCACAGCAGTCCACCAATCTTTCTGCTTATGCTGATGTGGATTGGGCGGGTGATATTAATGATCACCGCTCAATATCAGGTTACATTATCTTTCTCGGCACAACACCAATTTCTTGGTGCTCTCGTAAGCAACCGACTGTCTCTCGCTCCTCCACTGAAGCAGAATATAGGGTAGTTGCTTTTACATTGTCTGAAACAAATTGGATCACTCACTTGCTCAAGGATCTACATGTGCTGCTCTCTGCTGTTCCCACAATACTTTGCGATAACCTTGGGGTCACCTACATAGCTGAAAACCCAGTTCATCATACAAAAATGAAGCACCTCAAGGTTGATCTTCACTTTGTTCGCAACAAAGTTCGCAATGGCCTAGTTCAAGTCTCACACGTTCACTCCGCTGATCAAATTGCGGATCCACTCACCAAACCATTATCTAAAACAGCCTTCCAGCGCATGCTTCCCAAGTTACGTGTTGTCTCTTCACACATACCTTGAGGGGGGGAGTAACAAAGCACGTATGTTGTGCACATTACCACACTACCTTTAAATTAGGATTTTAGTTTATTTATAGTTTATTTAGGAGTCAAGTAGGATTGCTCACGTAACTTAATATGCTCCTATTTCCTAGGAGTTAGCTTTGCACAATCTGTTTTGTTTAATGTGTATATAAACTCCATTGGAGTCTCATTAATGAATATACTACTTTCAATCTACTTCTCTGAACTTATAATACTCAAGTAGGCAACATGAAGTTCCACTTGAATGAGGAGATTTTGAGGAAAATTCTACAAGTGTCAAGGGAAGGAATCCAAACAGTTGTTGGAAAGTCCCCATAAAAGAAATTTGTTCACAAAATTAGCAAACTTCTCAATCAAAGTTATGAAGGTATTCCTAAGAAGTATCTCAAAAATAAGTATCAACTGTTCTTTGAGTTTATCAATAAGGTGGTGTTGCCTAGGTCTGAAAAGAGAATTGTTTCCTCTGATGCAGACTTGTTCCTTATTAAGGACTTGAGCACAATTGAGTTAATCAATATCCCTGCCACCATGTTTGTTAAATATGGCAAACATGTCATGTGTTATGGGTATTTGCTAACAAAGGTGTTCAAACACATTGAAATCCCCTTTGAACATGGAGTAAGAGGCACTGTGAAGCAAACTATATCTTTGAACACTCTTATTGAGTGTGAAAGTGTTGAAGGGAAGGCAGGGAATAGGAGCAAGGTGTCTGAACTATTGATTGAACATGAGCAACTCAAACATAAGTTGGAATCCATGGTAGTAACACTAACCAACAGGAATGCAGAGGTTGCTTGCCTGCATGTTCAGGTGCAATTAGCAAAAACAGAGGGACCAGGTGGAGAAGAACTTGCTACCTTGAATGTTCAAAATGAATTCGTGACAACCAAAATATTGAGCTCAATGAGCGACTTCTCAAGAACTATGCTGAGGTAGATGCTCGCTTATCCCTACTCTTTCAAACCCCGTTTTCCAAGCCTCCTTCCTCCTAAGTTCCAATATAAGTCCCTTCATTTCTCTTTTGTTCATTGCAACTTAATGGGAATTGTCCCTGATCTTGTTCGTAGTGTTTATTGGAATGTTTTGTATGTTGATGTTTTTTATTAATGAAAATGACCTTGTTTCTACTGACTTGTCTCATTACTTTATCCATCTTTTACTTATACTTAGTGTTGTCCAAGCGGCCATGAATTTTCTTGAACTACTTTTTTGTTAACTTGGTTTACTGTTTTAACTCTTTTTATGATGTCAAAAGGGGGAAAATTGTTAAGGGTATAAGATATGTTAGTAGTTTCTTGAAGAGGGCATAGTCACAATGATATGGGGAACTAATAAAAAAGGGAAGAAGTTGAGTAAGTTTGTCATCATTAAAAAAGGAAAAAATGTATTTTGAGCTAACTCAGAGGTTTTGATGATTTAACAAACTTTGGAATCTAATAGGTAACCCAATCCTAGGTGATACTAAGAATTATATTACTTGAAAAGGACAATTGTCTATAAGTTGCAACAGTGTCACTGTTGTGGTTGGTGTGCGTCTATTTTCAAAGCAACAGTACTCTCAGCCAATTGCATTGCTTCAAGAATTTTGTGTCTGTCTTATATAAGTATCTTCAGCAAGGACATAACATAGTTTTTGCATCCTAAAATTCACAGAAGCAAACACCATTCTTGAGGGAAATATTTCTCAAAGAATAACACAGGGACCTGATAGAGTTATCTTTGTTCTAAGTTGTTATTAGGCTTCATATTTCTTTGTTTATTCTTGTAAGATCTATTCCTAAGTTATAAAGGAATCAGATCAGTTTCAATCTATCTTCATCATTTTGGATCATAGCTAGAGTCAGCTATGTCTGGCTCTTAAATTCTAGATCGACTAGAGTTAGTTGGTCTAGTGAACAATAGAGTTATTGCTCTGAATTGAGTAACATAGTTGTTACATTAAGGGGGAAGGGATTAAGAGGTCAATTCCTAGATTACTAGAGTTTGTAATCTGAATATTTTCTCCTTTTGATGATAATGGGGTTGTGTTGAAATCCTATGTCATATGTCATGGTTTTATCCTCCCTTGAGCAATGGGATTTCCACGTAAGCTCCTGTGTTGATTTTTACTTTGAGTTATTTACTTTCCGCACTAATATTCTGTCAAGGACCTGGTCCATTGACTAATACTGGATACATATTTTCTATCAGGGCCTTAACAATCCTAGTGGCGATGTCCGAAGTGTGACAGACCTGGTCAAATTGAGGAGCTTGTTGTGGATTGAATAATTGACAAAAAGTTGAGGATGTAAATTATAAGTCTAACTACAGCTTATGATATTAACTTGGGCAATGAAATGTTTTATGGTGATGTTGAGGATGTTATGCTGGACATATGCTTTGATAAGGTGGCGAAGGATGGAGATCTTTCACCTAGGCAACAAAGGAGAGGAAACTTCTAAACCATCACATGGAATGCGACATAGTTGGGATGGTAAGGTGATGGAGGAATTTGTTCTAAGTCACTTACCAATTTGACTAGAAAAACAGAATCATACAACAGTGTCTTCAACATCCAATAAATTCAAGAAGAAATGATGAACTATCAAGAGTTGTTGGACAGACTTGATGAAGAAGACGAGATAAAAGAAGTGTTAAGTTAGATGGCAAGACATATTTTTAAGTTCATACATATATAAAATGAAGTGTGGGGTTGATAACTCAACTTTATTCTTAACTAGTAAAATTACCGGCGCCTCATGGGAGAATTTAATATCACAGAATTTATAAAATAATACTTAAAACCTATCAGTCATTAAAACCAAAACACTATATTATCTTACATAAAATATTACGTTGTAACGGACATTAATAAAGTAAAGGAAAATGATAGTTATAACATCTTATCAATTATCATTCAATCAATCAACTTTAATTTGATTTTATAATTTATCCTTTTACTTACAGGAAGTGTTACTATTTTATATTTTTATAATTTATCCTTTGGCTTCCAGGAAGTGTTACTATTTGATATTTTTGGGGAATCAAATGAACATCAACATGAAATATCAAATTTTCTAATAAATAAATAATCATTGGTGAAGGGATAATTTTTTTTTAAAAGGCTGAAAAACGTGAACAAATATTCTAATTCTAACGTGTAGAAAGTTCAGTCCTACCTTTTGCTTGCATATATCATTTTAAAGTTCTCCATGTAAATGTATCATAAGTAATTATTAAATTTGAAAATTAAAGGGAGAATGTACATATTGAACAACAATTCAACTTATTAAATATACATGAAAGAGAAAAATATTACACAAAACTATTTAGTTTGTTTGTGTGTTTTTTTAAAAATCAGCATACCATAGTGATGGAGTTCAATTTGAAGCTATACTTCTATTCCAATAACAGTATCGAGAAACACATTTATTACTTCAACAAAAGTATTTAGAAATTGTTGTAAACTTGAGAAGTTGTCCATGCATGAGCAATCAATTTACTGTGTATTTATCTATGTCTTTGGGATTAAAAAAGGTTCAAGTCTATTCATATTCCTCTATAGGTCATCCGACACATCCTTGAACCTATGTCAAAAGCTTATTAATTCGTGTTTTCTTTTCTTGGTTCACTTCGCACATCAAGGTGCGATAAAGTTTCTAAGGTCTTATGTCCTTACAATGGCATACCAAATTTGAATTTTGTCTTCAAGAGATGATAGTATAGATCTTTAAGGAAATTTTTATTGTACCTTCAACAATTTCAGTAGAGAAAACTTGTGTGAATACTCAATTAACGTGTGTTATTTAATCTATACTAACAAATACATATAACAATAACTTTTCATAAACATAAAAAATAAAGTTTAAAATATGTACTCAAAACCAAAAATTAATATCATAAGCAAATGACTGTAAAAATCATTCCAAGATCTATAACAATAGAATAAACAGAAAGGAAAAAATCAATCCCACTGAATGCAAAGTGTCCCCTTAAGGAAATTATTCCCCTCTAGTACCCGATGTTTAGAGGAATAGATCCTCTCAAGATGAAACGATTCTAATCACCAGTGTATTGATACAAAAACAATGGTGTCAGTGAGCCATTCAACAGGAGCAAAATACACAAATATTTAAGAGTAAATTTTAGGTTTAGCAAACATAAAAATCATATTTGTATGTTATAGTTATAGTTTCCACAATTGTGTTTCATAGAAAACTTTATGTTTGTATGGCTATCACTATGTATATTTCGGTATGCTTATACAAAATAATAAATTGTATAAGTATATATATGGAATCTGTATACAAATAAGAAAGTTTTTTTTGTATAATTTGTGTTTGTATAAAACGAGAAAGAGAGAAAGGCAAAAGAGAACTGGACAGGGAAAGATTTGTATTGTATAATTATAATTGTATAAGACGAAAAGATATGTATTTGTATTTGTATATACAATTTTTTCTTGCTTTATAAAAACAAAAAACCCAATTTATATATTTGTTTTTGTATAAAGTGAGAGAGGCGAGAGAGATCAAGAGAGTGGCGAGCGAGATATCTGGGGAGAGAGGTGAACGAAAAGATATGTATATGTATTTGTATATACAATTTTCTCTCGCTTTATACAAACACAAAGATAATTTATACATTTGTATTTGTAATAAAGTGAGAGAGGCGAGAGAGAGAGTGGCGAGCGAGATATCTGGGGAGAGAGGCGAATGGCAAAGTGTTTGCTACGAATTAGAATTACTTTTCATGAAAGAGGAAGGTTAGTTTTGGAAATAAATATGTCAAAAGGGAATCCTGGTTTGTGGTGGTGCCATGTAGGCGGGCCTAGGTTTCTCTTATATATATATATATATGTGTGTGTGTGATTTTTCTATTTTTAGATTACTTAAGCATCCTCATTTATAACATCATCATAGATTTTATTATAAAAGCTATAATGATTATAGAGTACCTAGTTTTTTCTAGCTCTTATATTCTTTATGCTTGTTAATTAGTAGAAGTTTGTTACCTAACTAAGATTAGAAAAGAAGTCTAGATCATGTTGCTTGTACTATTCTCTTTGAGGTCCACTTTTATTTATTAATTGAAAAAATTAGCCCTAAGCACCCCGCCTAATTGATTCCATTAAAATAAAAAGACAAATATGACTGAAATTTTGGCCCATTTTATATGCATTTTAGTCATGTATAACTGAAGCACACATACATGGAAAATTAAGACCTACTTAAAAGAGTTCAACTTTCAAATAGGACATGATCATACATTTTGTGGATTTCATGGCACCAAACCTGGTAGTAGTAGTATTGAGAGTATTGGGGTCTATGTGAAGGCCATCACATCCTCCATGATCACACCAAGATGCTATACTTGAAAAAGGATTAAACTTTCAAATAGGAGATCATGATCGTTCATCTGGTGGATTTCATGGCACCAAACATGGTAATAGCATCATTGAGAGTATTGGGGTAGATGTGGAGGCCATCACATCCTCCATGGTCTCACCAAGACGATATATTCGAAAATGGGTTAAAATGGAACAAGGTTAAATCAAAATATATAGTTTTTATCTTAATAAAATCCAATTTTATTGGGACTAGTTAATAGTTTGGAAAGAATTGAGTGAAATACAATGTTTTTAGTGATGGCACATATTGTTTGATTAAATGATCTAAAGATTCAAGTTTGTGTGCAATTTCTGTTTATCAGATGAATTTATTTCTACATTTGCTCAAGTCTAAAAGGAAGAAAAGTCATGTCTTGCTATTTATAGAATAAGAAACACTTTATGCAAAGATCACAAATTATGAAAGATAAAGAATTAAAGTTAAGAGCTTTAAGGATGAAGGATGTCTAAAATACATCATATATAAAAAGTGGTCTTTTGAAGGATAAAGATCAAGTTGAATACCTGGAGGTTACACACTAATATATTTTCTTGTGCCTTTTCATTCTCGTAATAATTAGGTGTTCCAATTTTACAATTATAATTCAAAAGCATTCTGGATATTGAGTTGACAACATTATGTATATTACGGACAGTCCAATAACTAGACCACAACCCTAACCCATGAGAACCGTCTGCCAACAGATCATTGGTGAATCTCCTTCTTCTTCTTGATCTAGCATAGTTGGAGTTGTCGCTTTTGGTATCCTATCATCACCGCCACAATGTTTTGAGAGTGGTAATCCTCGTAGTCCATCATTTCCTTGGTATGAACTTTTCTCAAATGTATCAAAAAAAATTCCTTTGGGGATGCATCCAACAAGATGATTGTGAGAGAGATTTAAGACTTCAAGAAATGTGAGGGATGAAAGCTGATGCGGAATTTCTCAGCTGACTTTGTTAGATGATAGATCCAATGATTCGAGTACAAATAATTTTTGCATTGCCGCTAGTATATGAGCTTCCAAAACATTATGAGATAAGTTCAACCCACGAAGTTGATACGCTCAAAATACTCCACCCTAAAGAAGTATAAGCGATCATTGTAAAATAAAGAACCCAACTTGTAAGTTGGGGTCGATCCCACGAGGAATATGGTTTAGACTTAAACTTAACTCACTATTATATTCATTTAGTCAACTTATTTCCGAGATAAGTAAATAAAGGAGAAGGATTTGTGAAACAAATAACTGATTGTTGTCTAAATAACAAGTAAGCAGAATTCAAACTTTGTTGTTATCAAATATGAGAAAGAAACTAGGGTGTATGTGTTTCCAATAAGCTCTTAATGCGGTAATCCTAAAAATAGTAATCCTTTCCTAGTGTTTTACATGCAAAGTTAATAATATAGATATCCCTAAGTGATTGGTCCTCCAAATAGGGAATTTTACCCTGCACCTTGGTCCAGCTACGTGTTTATACTTTACTAACCCTTACCTTAACCTCAGATTAGACATCACATCAATGTATGACTTAGTTTTCACCCTCACACCAATTGACATTAGACTATTTGATAGTATCACACTAAATCTATGTTGATAATTCTTTTCTTATTAACTACCTCCTTGGTCCGGCAAGTAGCAACAAGGCGAGTTCTAACGCGTGCACTCGTTAAAAGGACTTCTAAGCGAAAGAATTACCAATACATGCACAAACACTATTCAAGAATTACTTAGTTATTATTCATACGTTGTTAATTGCTCATGGTTCCCACAACCCTACTTGTGGATTTAGCTACACATGCTTGAAAGAACATAATTCATGTTTTGATAATAAGAATTCATGAACTTACGTTTAGAGTAGAAGAAACCCGAAATTTGTAACTGATTTTCAAAGCAGAAATCTTATAAACCGAAATTCGGAAATCAAATTGCCAAAGTTTGCAAGTTAATTCCCAAGAAAATATCAAGAACTAAAAGTAAACAATAAGGTCTAACCCCCAAAAATGAGGTTTACATACTCTATTTATAGAAAAAATGTTCTAAACAAAAAGGAAACAAAATAAGGAAATAAACTTCTAGGACGCGGCTTTGATCGACGACTTGACCTACGGACCGTGGGTCGACCTACGGTCTGTAGGTCCCCCACATTGGTCAACATTTAGAACTTTTTTGCAGGACCTGGAACCATCTCATCATTATCAATAGACGTACGGTCCGTGGGTCCTCTTTTATGGCTCCACAGTTAGGAATTTCATCAGATACTGGAACTTTAACTCTCTGAACACCTTCTACGGATGTGCAGGACGGGCCGTAGGTCGACCTATGGTCCATGGATCACTTCGTAGTTCCACACATGGTCAGACTTCCCTGATGCTCCTATCTACGCGTACCTATTGACGGACCGTCATAGGACCTACGGTCCGTAGGTCACTTCGTGGGTGGTAACTTCTACAGAATTTCAACTGTCATCTCACTCAATCGCGTCCAAGCTTATTTCCTGCAAATATAACACATAAAACTTTATTTCCAATACAAAATGGCCCTAGACACACAAAACTCTTAAGTAAATGCATGAAAAATATTGTAAGCTCACGGTATATCAACACCCTCAACTTAAACATATTGTTCGTCCTGAAGCGACACACTAAAACTCTGAACGACACTTGTGTATAAGCAGACATACAAACCCAAGCAATCACATAGCTATTTCAATCCATTCCATTTTCTCAGTGCAAATCTTTTCTCTTAGACTCAACAAACCAACTCATACGGATCAAAAAATGACATAGATCGACCAACAAACACCACAACATACACCATTTACAATCACCAAGGTATCAGTTCACTAACAATGTAACTAGTGCCCTCACTTCAAAATAAATCTTTTTTCACTCACAAGAGATATGACTTTCAAGTTTTTAGGATTCGTTCAACACTCACTCTCAGAAGTGACTTCAAGTATAGTTAGTGCTCAATACTATAGGCTTGCCCTTATTTTCACTGCTTAGACTCTCCAAACTAGTTGTTAGGATCACTATAGGACTTTCTTAGCTTGTAACGTAGGCTCCGCATCAGGTGTGGTAGATTTGGGTACTTTTTAGTGACTTTCTGCCCTCCTTGACATTACATTGACTTTTTACCTCTTTTCTCAACCTATTTTTGACATCCTTTCATTTTACTTTCTTTCCCTTGACTCTTTTCAACATAGATGTGACTTTTGACTTTGAGGCTCTTATTTTTCACTTTATTTCTTTCAGCACTTTTGTTTATCATCTTTTTGCCTCTTTTGCACACAGTCAAAACCTTTTCTTTTCAGTTTCTCTCTTGAACACACAACTCTTTTCATACCCTTCTTCTTCCAGTTTCCTTTTTCACAGCCACCCTCAACTTATGTGTTAAGCATGAGTCAAGGTGCACAATATCCGATGTTGGACCAGGGCTAAGATCAAGGTAACTTTTTGAATTAGCCACCCTCAACTTAGGCTTTGGGCCTATATGAAGGTGCACATGTCCAAGGAGGGACCGGGGCAAGAAAATTATTTTAGGGAAGGTGAGTTAGGTGAATCAAAAGAAATGGTCTATTTTAAGCTCAAACATTTGGATCAAAGGGAATATTGATTTCATTTGGTTGGACCATTTTAGGCTTAAGTGGACTAATTTGAATAAGGGCCTATGATCCCTTCCCAACTTCTAGCATAGATCATCTTAGCAGGACCAACGGGGCAAGTTCTAGATTGGCACATACTGTTTGAACATTCAACTTTCCTCACACACTCTTGGCACATTGTTTCATTATCAGATTATCATATTACCCAATTAAAGTTGTAGCTTAAGTCATGAAGTCAAATAGGTTCCTATCATGTCACATTGAGATCCAACACATTCGACTTATCAAGCCTACAGATCTAGCACATTTCATCATTTTTGGACAGGGATCATTTTTTCATGCTTTTTATGCCATCATGCTTTCATTTTTCTACTTACTCCTACACATACATTCCTAAACATGTCGGTTCAACAAAATTTAAACAGTCTCTTAGGGGAAAAGAACACAGGCAAGAAAACCCCAGGAGAGGATTATGAGTTGAGTTACTCAGACTTCACCCTATCACTCACAATCCATTTACCCCACCCCCAACAAAATAAAGGGCAATTATCCCCAATGCACAAAAAAATAAATAGTAAAGGATTGGGTGAAGCAAACCTGTGGCGCATATGCGCCGAAGACCACTCAAGAAGTGGGTGAGTCCAGTTTCTCGGAGCCCGCTGGATCAACACTTGGAACGCCATCAGTAGCACTCCCATCAACTATCCCAGCACTCCCAGTAGTGCTCTCATCAACTCTCTCAGCACCACCATCAGTAGTGCTCACTTTGGCGGATAGGCCTACCCCTACCTCCATAGCCCGTTCCTGTTTAAGTGCCTCATCAACTATGGATGCCCTCTGAGCCTCCTCAGTCTATTGTCGCTCCTTCTTCCTCAATCTATCGGCCTCAACATTATCAGAAGTACGATCAGAGTAGGGCCACTTCCCAGCAGCATGGGAAGAGTCTGGTTGTGGCATGGAATCGCCAAATAATTTAGATATCACCATGGTGTCAACCCCCTTTGTAGGCTCAGCCTCTGGTTCAGACTCAGGAGGGGTGAGAAGGGAATTCAGATCGGTACGAAGGCTGGACAACTCTGCCTGGAAGGTAGATAGATCAATGGTCGGGGCCGACCTCTCCAAGACTCACAGCTCGAATGCATCCAGGCACTTATGAACGACCTAATTCTTCTGGTCTATGAGTTGCGCCATCCTAGCCTCGGACTGCTCAATCGAGCACTGCATCGATGGCCTGATGTGTTGTAGTAGTGTAGCCATTTGTGTCTCCGGCTTCACTACTCGAGCTAGAGGGATGGCAGAGGAATATGAGGAATGGGTGGCTCTAGAGGAGCTACGGGCTTGATTGGCGGCCCGAGATGGTGGAGTTTGGGTGTCTGCAGTAGTGGCTGGGAGAGTGGAGTCAGCAGCGTGCATCTGTGCAACGTTGGTGGCAAGATCATCACCTAGAGATGGTACCACAACCTGTGGCTCTCTGCGAGGGGCGGCTAGGTTGGCATCATCCTGAATCAGGACGATGTCTAAAATCTTGGTTGCCTGAAGCAACCTGTCAAAGTGCCACACTGGTACACCAGAGTCCCTACAAAGCTGGAAGATGAGGCAGGGGAAAGGAAAAGTGGTGGTGGCCATGAAGGCCCTCTCGTTGATCTCTGCGATTAGTATGCAAACAAAATCTACCTCAAGTCTCGCCACCATAGCTGCAACTATCACCGCACGGTCCCATGTGACCATGCTGTCCGCCTGAGTAGGGGACTGCCTGTTTCGCATCAGCAGCCAGAAAAACATTGCAGCGAAATTCAGGGTAGCCTTCCTAATGCCTAGGCTCGGAGTACTGACCCAATCTGCATGCTCCCCATCCATGGCATGATGTTGTGCTAACCACCTAATAAGTGACTCTTGCTGCTCGGCATTCTTTTGAAATTCCCTACTCTGGATGATCCCCATGCGATAGTCTAACTCTGTTGTATTGATCGACAGAATCTGGTCCGGGCCATAGATAAACCGGTGGAGAGTGGTCTCAGAGATGTCCACAAAAAATCCCCGTACTAGTGTAGCCTCAAGTGGAGGCTAAGCTGCGAACTTGGCCCGCTTGGAGTAGTACCCTCTAACGGTGGTGGCATAGAAAGCGTAGAACTCCTTTACTATCTCCTCGCTATACGAGCATGGGGGTCATTCCATCCAATCACACCTGTGCTTACGGAAGAGCCCCTCAATGACCGGAGCGGTGTGGAGGCTACCTGTGAGAACCTGACGCTGGTCTGTGATGAATCTGGCCATCTTATCATTCTCGTTCAGCATACGAGAATCCTTGTAAATCTAGAATTTTCCATCCACACACCACTTGTTATGATCTGCAGCATGTACTGGAGGCTCAGAACCGGGGGGGGGGGGAACGATGGTATCCTTTGTACTATCAGACTTGTATAAGGAAGCGGTGCTACCTTTGGGGCTGGAGCTGGAGCCAGAGCCACAGCTTGATGCAGACTTAGAGCCAATCGGTGAACTGATCGGTGTGGCCCCCTCCTCAGACTGGGGGCAATCACCACATCGAGAATGACCAGTTGGGCTCGGTTCCTCGTAGTGCGAGGAGAAGTAGGGGAGGTCCTGGTGTTGGGAGGAATGTAGTTAGCGTCCTCCGCAATGATCAGACGTCATAAAGGAGTGATGGACTTCGATTTCCCCTAGCGGTATAGGTCGGAGATTTCTTGGAGGCCATCGTACCTGTGGAAGGTTAGTTAGTACCAAAACAAGCTAATAAAACACACGGAAGAATTTTAGAACAAGAAACGAACCAAAACAAAAAAATTAAAAAATCTGGGCAATAGCTAAACTACCAACCCAAGGTGGGTACCTACGGTCCGTAGGTCAGAGTACTCAAAATTGGGTCTTTGAAGTGAGAACCATGGATGTGCAAAACGGTCCGTCGATGGAAAACTTTTGTGTGCTTTTGGCCCATGAACCCGACCTACGGTCCTTAGACGGGGTCTCGTGGGTCAGTTTGTGCCAGGTGTTCAGATGATTGATTTCTTGCATTCCTTTTCTTTCAACAAATACAAATAAATTAGGACTACACATGCATTTCAACAAGTAATTTGGTAGTTAATCATCGTCAGGGTTCAAATTTCACAGAATTTTATAAATTATCACAATGAAACCTATCAAAACTTCCAATTCGGTCTATTAACATGAATTATTCGATTTAAATGATCTACACACTAACATACCATCATACCAATGGCGTTTTTAGCATTAAATTTAACATTCAAACACGAAATCAACAACCCAAGGCCAAGTTCCAACTTCGTGGGTTCATAATACAAACAATGAACAGTGAATTCAAAGTCAGGGTGAAGTTGTTTAGCTTTCAAATAAGCGAAGTGGGTGAGTGTGATGATGCAATAGACTCCTTTAGACCTTTTTTAGCCCTTTGACACTGAACCTGGACTTGTCAAATCGTTGGGGAATGGAGATTAGGGGATTTGGAAGAGAAAATGATGATTTAGGATTTGGGGAAGTGAATGGGGACTTGATCTGTGGGATATTGTGATTAAATGGAGTGATTGTGGAAGAGAAAGGGTTTAAAAATAGTTGGGAGGGAGTTTTGGACATGGGGGATGTTTTAAAAATGAACGGTTTTATTTTATAAGGTGTCCGGGTCAGGTCAGGCAAACCCTAGTTTTTGGACCCACGAGAGCCCGTCTACGGTCCTTGGGTCGACCTATGGACCGTAGGTCACTCTGACACATAGAAAATTCAAAACAGTTACCTGGTATCTACAGATGCCATTTACGGTCCGTGGATGGACCAATAGACCATCGATGGGGTCCGTAGACCACTGCACAACTATTTTTCTGTAGATTTTGCCTTTCGCCCCTACACACGTATCAACCATTAGGACTTTCTTTTTGCATTTTCTGGACACTTTTTAGATGCGGACCCTATTCTATATCTAGCCAACACTAATACAAAAATAAAAACACCTATCTAAAGAGCTACAAAAAAAAGAAAATCAAAATAAATAAAGAAACCTCCTATAAAGAAAAGAAAAACCAATAGTTGACTTTATTGTACATCTTGGGTTGTCTCCCAAGCATCGCTTGATTTAACGTCACGGGACGACGAATACTCCTTGATTACTAAGACTTCATCAAGATAGTAGGCCTCAATCACTTCCTGCACACTCTCTGATTTTCCCATGTAGACCTTGATCCTCTGCGCGTTCACTATGAACCTTGTTCCCTTATTGTTCTCGAGCTCGACCGCTCCATCTGAAAACACTTGAGTGACTTTGAATGGCCCGGTCCACTTGGACTTGAGCTTGCTAGGAAACAATCGTAGCCTTGAGTTGAATAAAAGCACCAGATCACCCATAACAAATTCACGCTTTTCAATCTTTTGATCATGATACTTTTTCATCTTCTCCTTCTACAAGGCTGAGCTTTCATAAGCTTTTAAGCGAAACTCATCAAGCTCAATCATGTCATTCACTCTTTGACTCGATGCGGCGCCTCAATCCAAATTCAATTTCTTAAGCGCCCACATTGCCTTATGCTCTAGCTCTACCGGCAAATGGCATGGTTGCCCATATACAAGTTTGTAGGGGGACATACCTATGGGAGTCTTGAATGCGGTGCGATAGGCCCATAGAGCATCATCAAGCCTCCTTGACTAATCCGTTCTATTGGCGTTCACAGTCTTTACAATAATATGCTTTATCTCTCTCTTTGACACTTCAACTTGCCCACTAGATTTCGGAAGGTAAGGAGTGGCTACATTGTGACGGACTCCATATTTCTCTAGCAACGCCTTGAACAACTTATTGCAAAAATGGGAACCTCCATCGCTGATAATCTCCCTACGTGTACCAAATCTGGAGAAGATACTCCTTTTCAGGAATGCGGTGACACTTTTACCCTCATTGTTTGAAAACACAATTGCTTACACCCATTTAGACACATAATCAACCGCAACAAGAATATACTTCATCCCATGTGAACTTACAAATGGACCCATAAAGTCAAGGCCCCAAACATCTAACAACTGAATCACCAATATCGGATTCATAGGTAGCTCTTGCCTATTTGAAATTCCTCATTCTCTTTGGCAACGATCACAAAACTTGGTAAAATCATGAGTATCTAGGTGGATGGTAGGCCAGTAATACCCACACTGCAAGATTTTATGAGTAGTCCGAATACCACTATGATGCCCACCAACAGGCGATGAATTGCACACCTCTAGTATACTCATCATCTCAACCTCGAGCACACAGCGACGAATAATCCCATCAGCACAAATACAGAACAAATAAGGCTCATCCCAAAAGAACTTCTTCACATCATGCATAAACTTTTTCCTTTGGTGAAACGACAAATCCAATGGAACCAGATCACTTGCCAAGTAGTTAGCAAAATTCACGAACCAAGGAATAAGGTCAAAAGAAGCAGCCAATGCCTGTTCGTCTGGGAAAGTATCATTAATTTCAGCCCCATCTCCTAACTTGATTATAGCTTCCTCCTCCAATCTGGACAAATGGTCGGCATCCTGATTCTCTGTCCCCTTTCTATCTTTCACCTCAAAATCAAACTCTTGTAGCAACAATACCCATCTAATCAACCTCAATTTTGCATCCTTTTTACCTATCATATACCTTAATGCAGAATGGTCAGTATGCACTATGACCTTAGTAGCAAGCAAGTAGGATCAAAATTTCTCGAATGTGAAAACCACAGCAAGGAGTTCCTGTTCAGTCACCGTATAGTTCTTTTGAGCCACATTTAGAGCTTTGCTTGTATAGTAAATCGGATGAAGAATCTTCTCTCGCCTCTGTCCCAATACCACACCAAGCGGCACTCCACTTGCATCACACATCACTTTAAATGGTTTCCCCAAATTCGGTGAAATAATGATAGATGGAGAAACTAGCTTTGCTTTAAACTCTCCAAATGCTCTTAAAATGAAGTGACATTTTTCCCAATTGAGCACAAAATTGCACTCTTTACACCATTTCAGTACCTCAGCTAAATGCATCAGACAACGATCAAATGAGTCACCTACCACAGAGAAATCATCCATAAATACCTCAATAGTGTCCTCCACCATATCTGTAAATATCGACATCATGCAAAGCTAAAAGGTCGCTGGAGCATTACACAACCCAAATGGCATCCGTTTGAAGGAGAAAGTCCCATAAGGACAAGTGAAGGTGGTCGTGTCTTGGTCTTCCGGAGTAATGGAGATCTGATTGTATCCCAAATAACCATCAAGAAAGCAATACCAACCCTTACCAGCAAGGTGATCCAACATCTGATCCATAAACGGCATAGGGAAGTGATCTTTTTCTGTCCAAGCAATCAATTTCCGGTAGTCCATGTATACTCTCCATCTAGTCATTGGCCGCTCAGAACAAGCTCATTCTTCGCATTAGGAACCACAGTAATCCCACCTTTCTTGGGTACACACTGAACAGGGCAGTCCCAACTACTATCTGCAGTGGGGTATATGACTCCAACATCCAACCACTTGATGATTTCCTTTTTCCTACCTCTTGCATAGGTGGATTTATTCTTCTTTGGTGCTCGATACTAGGTTTGTTTTCTGGCTTGAGTTGAATTTTATGAGAACAAATGCCAGGAAGAATCCCAATAATGTCTGCAATAGTCCACCCAATTGCCTGCTTGAACCTCTTCAACACAGAACTAATGCCTCAACTTGCACCTCACTCAAATCGGCGGAAATGATGACCAGTAAAGTACCATCTCTCCCCAAGAATACATACCTCAAATGCGACGGTAGTGCCTTGAGCTCCAATTTTGGAGCCTTTTCAATAGATAGTTTTACGGGTGGATAGTCGCGATTCTTCATATCTAACTCCAATTTCTTTGGTTTGGAATGAAATTCAAACCTATCAAGTGCGGCAACTAATTCATCATAGTCTTCGATATCATTACCCTCAAAATTCATCATTACCGCTGCTAGTGCATCAACACCCAACCTCTCTATAATAGACACATCAAAAGGTCGCTCCACAATATGATTCACCACTGATACTGACTTGGGATCGCTTTCCTTATTCATAGACCTACAGACATTGAAAGTTACCTCTTCATTATTCAATCGAAACTTTATTGACCTCTCTCCATATCGACCAAGGCATGCCCAGTAGCAAGGAATGGTCTCCCTAGGTTGATGGGAACCTCAAAATCAACAACATAATCAAGTATCACAAAATTCGCCAAAAAATAAATGACTCCACTTTCACGAGGACATCTTGGAGAACACCAATGGGCTTTTTCACAGTTCTATCGGCCATGAGTAGTCGCATCACAGTCGGTTTTGGAGCCCATAAACCCAACTTCTTTTAGATAGACAATGGCATCAGATTAATGTTAGCACCCAAATCACACAATGCCTTTGCAAATCCTCTTTCTTCTGTACAAGTGAGCTCGTAGCAATAGCACTACAATGTTGCAACCTCTAAACATTCTCAAAGTTAACAGTCCTCTTCTTGGTCACCAAATCCTTCATAAACTTCGCATACCCAGGCATCTGCTCCAAAGCTTCGATCAACGGAACATTGATGGAAAGCTACTTCAACATAGTAATGAACTTGCGGTATTTTCCTTCTTCACTAATCTCAGTGGAAATGAAGGTGGAGGTATAGGCATAGAAATAACTTTTTGGGTTATCTCTGGTTCTTTCTCTATAGCATTCTTCGACTCTCCAGTAACCTCGATCTCATCATCATCTTTTTCGACCACAATTTCAACCTCAGACGACATAGAGGGATCAAAGATTTGTTTACCTCCTCGAGTAGTGACAGCCATACAATGCCCATCATTCTTCAGATTTTGGATGGTGTTTCTAGGAAGTGTGGCAAGTTGACGTGGGTTTATTGTAGTGGACAACTGATTCATCTACTGCTCAAGTTACTTGATCGACACTGCATGTGCATCAACTTTTTGACCGATTCCAGAAAAGTCATTTCGCATCTCTTTCACATTCTCATCAGTCGCATCAAACCTCTTCATCATCTTCTGCATCATATCCTTAATGCGTGACATACTACCTCCAACTTCCCTATAGCCAGATTCCTAATTTGCTGGTGGAACATAAGGCCCAACTCTCTCGTTTATGTTGCCATAGTTGTTCCAGTTGTAGTTGTTGTCGCGATTGTAGTTCCTATCCTGGACATAGTTGCCCTCTCAATTGTAGTTACCATAGCTCTGACCTTGTTTTCCTTGACCTTTGCACCAATTATCCGAGTTGGAACCTTGGGCATTGGCTCGGAAACCCCCTGTTTGATCATTCACCAAATAAGCATCCTCCTCATAGCAGCACTCCTCAACTGGAGGTGGTGGATTTCTAGTCAGATAGTTTACCGCATTCACCTTTTATGCACCTCCGCTCACCTGCTTCAACACCAACCCAAGTTTTGTCCTCATCTGAGCCATCTCCTCACGAATGTCATCGACAGATTGACTAGGTGTAGCTTGAACTGCAAATGTTCTTCTTCCAGTGTTTGATTTCGTAGTGCTCCATACTTTATTATTTCAAGAAATCTTCTCTAGTTTCTCAACAATCTCCTCAAAAGCGCACTCACCATATGAACCTCCAGCGATAGTATCAAGCATAACCTTGCCATTGTCATCCTGACCTCTGTAGAAGTACTCCTTCAATGACTCATCATCTATGCGGTGATTCGAGACACTTCTTATGAATGCAGTGAACCTATCCCATGAATTGCTTACTAATTCTCAGGTAGTGCTACAAAGTTGTTTAGTTTGTACTTGTGATTCAGCTTCTTGGACAACGGGAAATACTTGGCCATGAACACCTTGTGCAATTGGTCCAGGCATGAATCGAGTTAGACGGGAGCTCAGAAAACCATATCGTAGCATCTCTGGTCAATGATAGAGGGAAGACTCTCAACCCTATGACGTTTATATCCAACTCCAGTAGTCCCACACAACTCTTGCAAACACCCCACCACTTGTCCATGTGCTTGATGAGTCCGAAAATTGGACTCATTTAGGGCTATATTTTAATAGAAATTGTGTCCTCAAATGCATGTTTTGTCTCGATATCTGATGAAAACCTTGAAGTTTCAGGTATTTAAAGTTTGAGGGAAAACATGGACACGATCGAGCAAAAAGGAGAAAAAGAAGCTAAAAGAACGAAGAAATGAAGATCTGCGAATCACCGAACCCATTCGGTGAATCGCCAACAGATCACATATTCGCCTTTTGTTTCAGTGTGTTGTGCCTTGAAGGAAAGGATCAAATCGGCAGAAAAAGGGAGCAGTCGGCGCATCGCCGAGAAGTTCTGCGAAGCAGTACCATGTCGCGCAATGACCCAGAGCACGAAGATGCTGAGGACTGGTGCAAGACAGTGATGAACTACACCAAAGGGTTAATCGCCGAGTTGTTCGGCGATTCCGACTAACGACGCCGAACGATCCGCTGCAGAACAAATATGTGAAAACTATAAATACTAGTTAGAGTTGTAGTTTTAAGTGTCAAACAAGTATTATATTTTTCATATAGAATAGTACTTTTTAGTATTTTTTCTCTGAGTTTGAGAGGGTTTTGAAGACTTGAAGAAAAAGAGGGTTTCATTTCCAAGGATTTGGACTTGGGTCTCTTGGATTCTTCATTATTGGCCTGTAACAAGATTTAAATCTTCATACCCATTTAAATGCAAGCTCATTTAGGTATAAATTTCTATCTCTTGATGTGTGGCTAAAAAGCCCCATTCTTGGGGTGTGATTTAGCGAATATGGGTTAAGATTGTTGTTGGGTCTTGTTTGCTGATAGATTAGATGTAGTTTAATGGTGATTTTGTCTAGTAGTTGTGGATGAATTTAACAAATTTGTAGTTGCAAATACAAGTTTATTTATGTGTTTTTGGCTTGCTCGAGAGAGAAGTTGCGAAACCAAGACTACTAGATTGATGGTCTAAGGAGTGGGTCGGCATGAGGTTCAGCTCGAGAGAGTGAACCCTAGTCCCATATCCTAACACTCAGCTCGAGAGAGTGAGTGGGGTAAGGCATAGGCTGGTCTTCATGCGGCAAGTGGGTGTCCGAGAGAAATCCATTTGAAACAGGGTAAGTTACTCGAGAGAGAACTTATTCCCACATAAAGCTTAGCCTAGTCACTATTACTCTATAAATTTTCTATCGAAAGCATGTACCCAATAATCTAGCTTAACCCGTATTCCCATCACATTCCAAGGATCCCCTCTCATTACTTAGAAACCCTTGATTATTTTGCTATTTTTACCTTACTTGTGACAAAATCCCCCATTGTTAATTGACACTCTTGTGGCCCCTTTTTGATTTACAATGTTTTTACTCATTAATGTCTTTAGGTACGACTAGTTAGAACTAAATTTTATTTTTCTATAAATTCTCAAAACCACTCTCTTGGGACGATCCCAACCCTTGGTTGGGTTACTAAACTATTGTACGATCGTAGACACTTGTATCAGAAGTTCTTGGTTGGGTTACTAAACTATTGTACGATAGTAGACACTTGCATCAGAAGTTGTAACTTGATTACGCAAACTTGAGTGCCCATGCGGATCTTCCGAAGCCATACCAAAAAATAACCCCCTTGCTGTAAGCATCTGTATCAGACTGCTGGTCACCACAAACGTATGCCTTGGACGTAGAAGAGGGAGAACAATAGGTCATTCTGATTCAACTGTATTGGAGTCGACCTTGTAATTATCATGCAACCTCGGTTCTAGCTGATTTTGTACCCTCAAAGCATCTCCAAGTAAATTACCATGAGGAACCTGAGCATTCTCATTACCAGCACCTTCCTCATGCTCCTCTATGATTGGATTATTTTAAACCCCTTGATTATTCATTCTTCTCAAAGTTTTACTCAACTCTGGATTACTAGGTTAATGGTTCGCCTCGACTCCGTGTACTTGGCATACACTAGAGTAGAAACCTGTAGAAAAGAAAAACAAAAGAAAACGTAAAATTAGGAAATAATTGACTAAAGTTCAATAATGTAGTTAAACTTAATCCAAAAGCCTTATTCCCCGGCAGCGGCGCCAAAATTTGATACGCTCAAATTACACCTCCCTAAAGAAGTATAAGCGATCGTTGTTAAATAAAGAACCCAACTTGTAGGATGGGGTCGATCCCACGAGGAATATGTTTAGACTTAAACTTAACTCACTATTATATTCGTTTAGTCAGCTTATTTCTGAGACAAGTAAATAAAGGGGGGGGAGGGATTTGTGAAACAAATAACTGATTGTTGTTTAAGTAACAAGTAAGAAGGATTCAAACTTTGTTATTATTAATATGAGAAAGAAACTAGGGTGTATTTGTTCCCCACGAGCTCTTAACGCGGTAATCCTAATAATAGTAATCATTTATTAGTGTTTTACATCCAAAGTGAGTAAGATAGATATCCCTAAGTGATTGGTGCTCCAAATAGGGAATTTCACCTCGTACCTTGTTCCGGCTACGTGAGTATACTTTACTAACCCTTACCTTTACCTCATATTAGACATCATATCAATGTATGGCTTAGTTTACACCCTCACACCAATTGACATTAGACTATTAGATAGTATCACACTAAATCTCTGTTGATAATTCTTTTCTTATTAACTACCTCCTTGGTCCGGCAAGTAGCAACAAGGTGAGTTCTAACGCCTGCACTCGTTAAAAAGACTTCTAAGCAAAAGAATTACCAATACATGCATAAACACTACTAAAAAATTACTTAGTTATTATTCGTACATTGTTAATTTCTCATGGTTCCCACAACCCTAGTTGTGGATTTAGCTACTCATGCTTGAAAGTACACAATTCATGTTTTGATAATAAGAATTCATGAACTTACGTTTAGAGTAGAAGAAACCCGAAATTTCAAACTGATTTTAAAAGAAAAAATCTTATAAACCGAAATCCGGAAATTAAATTGCCAAAGTTTGCAAGTTAATTCTCAAGAGAATATCAAGAACTAAAAGTAAACAAATAATGTCTAACCCCCAAAAATGAGGTTTACATACCCTATTTATAGAAAAATAGGTCCTAAAAAAAAAGGAAACAAACTTATGGGACGCTGCTTTGATCGACGACTCAACCTACGGACCGTGGGTCGACCTAAGTCAACAATTATAACTTTTCTGCAGGACTTGGAACCATCATTCTCTGATCATCATCAACGGACATGCAGCACGGACCGTAGATGGACCTACGGTCTATGGGTCCTCTTTCATGGCTCCACACTTAGGAATTTCATCAGGTACTAGAACTTCAACTCTCTGAACACCTTCTACGGATGTGCAGGACGGCCCATAGGTCGCTTGGTAGTTCCACACTTGGTCATACTTCCCTGATGCTCCTATATACGCCTGCCCATCGACGGACCGTCACAGGACCTAAGGTCCGTAGGTCACTTCGTGGGTGGCCACTTTTGCAAATTTTCAGCTGTCATCTCACTCAATCCGTCCAAGCCTATTTCCTGCAAACATAACACATAAAACATTATTTCCAATACAAAATGGCCTTAGACACACATAACTCTTAAGTTAAATGCATCAAAAATACCTTAAACTCACGGTATATCAGAAGTCCAATGAGTTTCAAATAATTGGATGGAACTGCACCGATTCGGTAATTGGATGAAAAATCTAGCTATTCAAGTTGTGTCTGACTTCTGTAAAGGGATAAGAATGTAAGTTGGACACCAAAATTGTTATTTCCAACTGATAAATCCATGAGCTTTCCAAATATAAAGAAATCGGAAATTGGTCGTTCAAGATGGTTATTACCAAGGTCCAAAGCCTCTATGTTGGTGAGATTCCAAAGAGGTTTAGGAATAGGCACCGAGAGATTACAATCACTCATGTCCAAGTCATGAAGTGAAGGTTTTTGAACTGAAGAATATGAATGCGACAAATCAAGATGCGTCAAGCTAGAAAACTCACCAAATTTAGGTAAAATGAGTGATCAGAGAAATTATTATAAGACAAATCAAAATCATTTGTCATTGAAGAGTCAAAAGATGTTGCTATTGGAATGAAACTTGCCTTGAAGTAGGCTGCAACAGAGATCAAACCTGTCTTGTCGTCTTGTCACAATGAACTCAATCCCATGAGCAACAATATGTGCTCTTGTTTCGTAAAAGAGTTCTTGGATATGACTGAATCTCTTGGTATGTTGTGTCGTAAGAATAATCTGAAGCATTAGAATTAACGCTAAAGATGTTCTTGAATTGTCGAAGAGAAGGGGATTGATTTTTGGGGCACAAATGAGATAAGGATGGGGAGAAAACAAGTTGATAGAGAAAGGGATATACCATAAAAAATATAAGTTTTACACAACCCATTTCTTGAATAAAATGATCAAAACTAATTAAGTTGGTGGAGAAGAAATTAAGATATATTTTCTTTGTGTGTCTATTCAATAATTTTGATAAGGTATGTATAGAACAAATTAAGCAAAGAAAAATTTGAAAAACGATAATGTATAATTCTTAAAGGAAGAACATATATAGATTCCCTCTATGTGCCCCTATTTTTCATTTTGATTCTTAATTAATTAATTGAACACAACTTTCCCTTCCTATTACAAAACAAAGAGATAAAAGAAAACAGGAAGAAAATCTCTACTTTGCTTTCTCTCCTCCTCAAGATACACATGTTAAAGCATTGTTTGCTAGAAATTTAACTTTCAACAAAAGAATGAGACTTTGTTCCAATGAAAATAAAAGGCTCAATTTAAATGTTTATTACAATAGTAAATGTTATGATATTACGTAGAAGAATTAGAAATTAAGATAAATGAAGAAAGAATAAATTTGTTCTCGACTGATGTCCTTATTCATAGGATAATAAAGTCTTCGTAAAACATCAAAAACTATGAAACTAAAAGATTGTATTAATCTGTTTGGAATGGACCGTAGTTTAAATGAATGGCGGAAATTATCCATAGTTCACATTCTCAAGTCAATGCACAAAATCCCACCACTTGTAAAAACAAATGATTTTGTCTCATGCCTTATCATAAACAAAGACGTCACAAAACAATATCTTTGTTTTTCTCTCATAACAACCCTCCACACAACTTTCCCTTTTCTATTGCAAAAAAAGGACAATTTATCCGGGAAGAAGTTTACCACACAACTTAATTGATCAAGATCCATAGACCTTTACAGAAATATTGCAATTGTACTAGCTCTAAGGAATAGGATAGTCAAGAATGTGTAGACCATCGAAGGCACATTAGCATGGAGTACACCTCATGTTTGTACAGAGGTTAGAAACCAACATCCTTTGCAATAGAATAGATGGGGAAATTCGGATGGTCATTCGCCAACCCAAATGTTATTTTTGTTGAGATGGATTGGGTTAAGATAGATTAAACAATGGGTAAACAAATTTGAAGTTTCACCATAAAAATTTAGTTCTTTTTTTCTTTTTGAAATTTTTCTATACAAGCTTTTGACAACAAATCCATAAAAATTAAAACATGAAACAATGAACATCTAAAAATCTTAGTTTTGTTACTATCAAAATTCTGAAAACTAAACTAAGAAATTACCTCTTTTTGCAACATTTAGCCCCATATTTTTTTGAAGTTCCAGCCAGAACTCATCCCCCTCCCCCGTCCTCATTGAATGTTTTGGTCCGTAACAATTTTAGTTTTGCTAAGTTAATGTTTTTGCTATGACATTTGTCTTCAATTAGGTGTTTAAATTGAAGTTTGGGGGCGGGGGGGGGGGGGGGTGCGACGAGGGAAGCGCTTAAAAACCCCTTTATTCATACATTGAATTT
>JAJOOR010021371.1:0-20096 GCA_036250505.1 Solanum acaule | reverse complement strand
TGAACAGTGTTGCCGCCTCAATATATTTTTGTACCATTCACTTACTGCCACGTGGCAGCAGCAAGCAGCAAATTTGAATTTCCTCAATTGTAGCCGCCTTTTTCCATATATAAAAATATATTATTTTATTCACTTTAATCCATTAAGCTGTCTGCTTGATTTCCTTCTTCAACTTTCCTTCTTTAATTCGTTTTAGCTCCAAACTTCTTCATTTTTTTCATCAATTTAATCCTACAAATAAAATACACAATTTAGCACAATTCATAAAATTTATGCTCATAAAGGATAAATATAAATACTAAATGTGAGGCAAATAATGATTAAAAATATGTATTTTGACCTCACATCAGATGACTTTTGCTCTTAAGAATGACATCACCCGCTCTATCATTGGGCAAATTACATATTTTGGCATAGATTCGGGTTACTCAGACTTCACCAAACTAAAATAAAGAACATGCAAGCACAACCCCACCAGATTTAATCAATTTTAAGGCACAAAATTACGAGAAATCGATAATCTACACAATACGGGCAAGATTATCAAATTAAATAAGGCACACAAACATTCTAATCCCATCAGAGAGGCCTAGCACACTTCAACAATATACTATCATTTGCATAGGAGTACAAAATGCCAAAAGTAAACTCATGGTTCAAAAAATCAACTTTTAATGCCGAATAATCAAGAATGATATGCTAGGCGGCAAATAATCCCAATCCAAGCACAAATCAACCACTAAAATACTACTATAAATGCAAAAATATAGAAACTAAAGTGCGGGTGTGAGTTTGTGAAAGAGTTGGAAGTTTAAACCTTTGGCCTTTGAGAAACCATCCAGTTCTCGCTCATTCGGCGATGTTAGTCATAATTACCAACCCACTCGACAACACGCTGAGTGGTAACTTACCTCGCCGAGTTTTACTGGACCTCCAGTAAACCTGGGGGGGTCCAAATGGCCGGCTAGATCGTGATCACAGACCTGGTCGGCGATTTGCCAATAATTTCCTGGGATCGCTGAGTTTTGCAAACTCCACTTTAAAGTTGTCTTGAGTCCAATGGCGGTCTAGGTTGGGGTCGCAGACCTTTTCGGCGATGCGCCGACTGGACCTTTAGCTCAGCAACCTGCACTTTTCAACCACTTTCTACACTTTGACCTGCACATTCAACACGCCATTATTTCTTGAAGAAAAAATAAAGCAATAACACCTGGGTTACTTCCCAAGAAGCGCCTTAGTTAACGTCGTGGCACGATGCAAGTCCCCACTTAAGTTCCATTAGTGAGGTTTGCCTCATTTTTGCAAGGAAACACCCCTTATTTTTTCTAGGTACAGGTAATTAAGCAATTGGTCCATTTGGGACCCTAGTAGCTGAATAAGCATGGAATGTTAGGTCGTCATTTGGTCGTCTTTGTCGAGTCCTTTGATTTTGTGTAGAACGAGTAAGAGGACCTCTTCAATTTTCACGCCGTCTTGCTTCTTCATCTTTGGACGCTCGTGAGGGGGACTGTACCTATCCATCTTTTTGGATAGTACCTCACTTGACCTTTTGGGCCAAGGCGTCCAGCTAACCTAACAATGTGGCCAAATATTGGTCCTTTTCAATCTCCTTGTTGGTGTTGGCCACACAATCAAGGAGTTTGGCTACGGCCTAGTAGGAGTGTAACATCAAGCAGCCCGAAGAGTGTTGGTCAGCCATTATTATATTTTCGGGGCTAAGTAGAAACATTACATAAGTAGTTTATTCGAAATCTCATCAGTTGGGCATTGCTGCAATAGGATTTTAAACCTTTGCCACAACTCATATATGGATTCACCGTCCCATTGCTTGAAATTTAGGATTTTGTCCCTAAACATCATCAATCTCGAAGGAGGGTGATTCATTGGGATACTATTGATACCAAATATGCTCCAAGTCTCTGCTCAAAATAGCAACACACAAATCAAAACTAAAAATTAAGTAAGTTTCACCATAACTAGCAAGAACATAATTCAACTTAACTAAGAATTCTCAAATAACACCACTCCCCGGCAGCGACACCATTTTTGATTTGACGTATCAAGACACTTCATCCAATACTAAGTGTCAACGATCGTTCAATAGTATTGTAACCCAACTATGTGAGTTGGGGTCGAGTCCTAAGGGAGTGGTTTGTAATGGAGAATCAATAGGTAAGTAAGAATATGCTCAAGTCAATCATAGCTAAAAACATTTACGAAGAAATACATAATTCAAGTTTGAGGTGACACAAGTTTCAAATATCAAGGGAGTTTTTTTTTCAATTATCAACTAAAACAGTAAATAATATGAAAATATGAATATGGAGATGGGTTTTTGGGATGTGATTGGATTATGGGCTAACGTAAAAAACAGGGTAATTGCATTTAATAATAAGTATCTGTAAATTAGTGAATAAGCTAGACTTTAGTAGGGATAAACTTTCTCTCGAACAATCTACCCCGAATCAAATTGGTTTCTCTTGAACACCAATAAGCAGCAATTAAGCACATCCTCCACTTTAATCCATTCACTCTCTCGAGTTGAATGTGTGGAAAAGGGTTTAGGATTCACTCTCTCGAGCTGAACCCATGACAATCCAATATGCACAGACCATCGATTTAGTAATTTTGGTTTTAAAACCTCTCTGTTGAGCAAGCCAAAAACAAGAAGTTAAGATTGTATTTGCAACTACAACCGATTATATTGAACCACAATTACTGAATGAGATCACTTTTAAACAACATTTACACTATCAATTAACAATACCCAACAGCTAAATCACTCATAATCACATAATCACACCCCAAGAATTGGGATTTTAGCTAGACATAGTAAAAAGGTAAAAATCGTTACCTAGTTGTGTTTCCATCAACTGGGTAGGATTGTCTTTACAAAGTCTAAGATGAAGAATCTTCAACAACCATTTCCAATTTCTTAGAAATGGAAATCTTCAAATCTTCAAAGCTAAGGAAAAATATCTCCAAAAACTCAGTTCTAAGCTCTCAACTAGAAAAACTGAATAATACATTTATAAAATCTAAACTGGATACTAAACTAAGAATTTAAAAATGTATTTATAGCCGCCCAAAAATGTGTTTCGTTGGACCATTCAGCAAAATAAGTCGGGATCGCCGATCCACTCGGCGATCCGCCTTTAGGTCAATTTCATTTCCTTTTTTCTTTGGCCTTCAACATCTTCAGGTTTTGTACTTTGGGAGATATGGCATTGCATCGCGGAACCATTCGGTGACTCGCCGACTACTCCTTTCTATCGCCGACTTGATTTTCTCCTTCAGGGCTCGACACACATGAACATTAAGCGACACGATGGATGTTCAATGACTTGCCCAATGGGTTAGGCGATCCTCAAGCTTTCTTTTCTTAGTTCTTTCAGTTACCTTGTTCCTTTTTGGTCAATAGTGTCCATGCTTTGTTCCTCAATCCAAATACTTGAAATTCAAGGATTTACATCAGTTATTGGCACAAAATATGCATTTGAGCACACTAAATCTATTAAAATAAAGCCCTAAATGATTCCAAATCATGGACTCATCACATACAACCCGAGACTCATCAAATACCAAGCAGTGGTACTCTCGTCAAAATCAGCATCCCCAAAAAAGTTACAATTTCCTTCGCTATCAACTCTATGATCACCCCGGACACTCTGCCAAAGTGTGTAGATCCCATCCTCACAACCACTTTCAGGCTTGCGCAAATTATGCTGCTCAGTTTCTACAGCAACAAGATACATGGATTGTTGATTTCGGGGCCAACCATCACATCATAACTGATTATCGCAACTTGGCTACTTCGTTGGACTACAACGGACTCGATGAAATCTTAATGGGAATTGGTAATACCATTCCACTTTCTCACACTGGTAACACTCACTTATGTGCATCAAATAAAAGCTTCAAACTATGATACCATCTGTGCCCCAAACATAAAAAGAAATCTTCTCACTTTCTCTAGAGTTTGTAATGACAACAAAACATCTATAGAATTTTTTCCTCTTAATTTTCTTGTGAAGGATCTCACTACGGGGGTGCCTCTAAAGTGAGGGCCGAATAGAGATGGTCTGTACGAGTGGACGCAAGAGACTACATGCATATCTCAAACTCAATTAAATATGGTAGTTTGTCGTCTTCATATCGACTTGTGGCATCAATTATTAGGGCATCCAAATCGTCATAGTTTACACAAAGTGTTAACAAAGTTTACAATTCCATTTTCTGATTCAAAAACTTCTTCAGTTTGTAATTCTTGCAATTCAAATAAAATGCACAGGTTGCCTTTTTCTTAAAATACCTTGGAAAGTCAACAACTACTGCAAATTATCTACAGCGATTTATGGGGACCTTCCCCGCTGTTATCCAATGATAAAAATAGTTATTATTCAAGATGTTTTTAAAGTCTACATCCATTGCTTGAATGGCGCTTTACTACAAAAATTCTCTCATTTTATACTGATGGCGGTGGTGAATTGAAGGATTAATTCCCTATTTAAAAACACATGATATTCAACATCTTGTTTCACCTCCTTATAGACCTCAACGTGTAGTTGAAGTTGAACGACGTCATAGTTATGTTTTTGAAACCGCCAAAACCTTAATTCATCAAGCCACACTTCCCCTAATTTTTTTGAGCTTTGTGTGCCATCAAGCAGTTTATCTCATCAACAAATTACCCTCAGCTACCCTAAACAATAACTGCCCTAATGAAATACTTTTTCAAGACACCCCAAAATTTTATTCAATAAGAACTGTCAGGTTCTTATGCTATACTTGGCTTTTACCATGTACCAAAAATAAGCTTCAGCCCCGTTCAAATCCATGTGTATACCTGGGTTTTTCCAACAAATATTACTGCCTCCAATTTTTTGATACAATTTCCTAAAAAAAAAAAATATTCAAGGGATGTTTTATTTTTCTAGAATAATTTTCCTTTTCAAAATATTCTCTCATTTATCAAATTTTCAAATTAAATCATGGGATAACACTATGAAAGAAAATGATCAGAATTTCACATGTGAAGGTCAAAATTTGAACATGGATCTTCCTCCGGCTATTGCATGTGGACCTTGCCCACAAAGTTCGCCCATGCCACTAGCCACAACCAGAGAGCAATCCCAAAGTTCAGTTAATCTTTTCAACTCTCTCATAGTTCTATATCTAATGAAGTCACAATTTCTACTCAAAATTCACGGCAGCCACTCAATCCTTCTTCGGTAAACCCAACTACCCATTTTCAACAAGAAAACCCACCCCTGTTAACTTATCGACAATGCAATCTACCTTCAGCTCCCTAATCATTACCCTCATTTGACAGCCAAAACACCCATTTGTCTCCTTTCATACCAAACCCCATTGCCATTCTTTCTACTCCACATTTGTCAGCTATCATCACACCCTCCACCACACAAACCATCAAACCCACTTCAGCTGCACTTGCCACCACAACCTTGAGTCACTCAATGGTTACCCGTTCCAAAAATAATATCCATAAGCCCAAACAACACCCTAGCTTTCTTGCTCACTCTCCAACCCCAAAAACTCCTTCTTCTTACAAACATTCTCAGCATGAACCCCACTGGACCGTTGCTATGCAAGAAGAATTTGATGCGCTTGTGAGAAACCAAACGTGGACTTTAGTTCCCAACGATCCTTCTAAGAATATAGTAGACTGCAAGTGGATCTTTTGCATTAAGCATCATGTTGATAGCTCTATTGATACATATAAAGCTCAATTAGTGGCCAAAGGCTTCACTAAGTGGCCTGAACTTGACTATTATTCAACCTTTAGTCCGTTAGTCAAGCCTACAACCATTTGCCTAGTTCTCTCTATCGTTGTTCAATGCAACTAGTGTTTGCATCAACTAGATGTAACATCAGCTCAGTTTGTATATTTTACAAGTAACTCTTTGTATATAAGAATACAAAATATCTCTTTCGGAGTTTCTGTAACCGACAACCATCTCTCTGATGGTACAACGTCTTACCTCACGCTACCTGGGCCGTCCTATACCTTGCCGAGGGTATAGAACCTAACTCAGTTTGTGTATCAACTAGTCTATGCTAAAAGCATTAAAGAATCATCTAAAAAGTATGACCCTTTTCTACCCATTTGGCTACACAATTTATGGAGACTTTGAATTATCTGAACTCAAATGTGTCCCCAAATTGGCTCTCAATACTACTTCTAAAATATACTAGCACATATATTCAAAACATCACTCTTTCTGTTATTTGAGATTATTACTCAAAAACTAGCTCGAAAGCTCTCTTGGAAATCGGTGTTTCCTCTCTCGAAAATGGTGTTTCCTCTCTTGTTTAAATGTGAAAACATTTTAACTCTTGGGAATGCATAGTTCCAATATATTCTTTTGAAGAAATGGACTTCACTCTTGATCTTACTAAACTCCATGCTCAAGTCTTTAAAACAATTTTAAAACAATTGTAAAATACTTTTGAAAGACTCTAAGAACTCTTTAGACTTGACTCTTAACTTTCCTTGAATTTGAATTATGTATTCAAATTTGAATTTGAATCATGTTATGGGTGATTTCTCGATGTTTATACGCTCCTTAGAGTGTAGAAATCAACTAGAAAGCATAGGTACGATTTAAGGGAACTCATACCGAAAGAAGCACGAAAAGGTAGAAGACCTAGCGACCCTAGCGTACTGAGTGGCGTTGGGCGCCAGACCCATACTATAGAGTTCGGGTTGTAGCGCACTGACTGGCGAGGCGCCCAGTGCCAAACCTACATACTCTGTCTTCGGGCGCACTGAGTGGCACGGAGCCCTATGCCCCTTCCTAGAAAATGCCCAAATTTTCTTGCTTGTTTTTCAACTCTAAACCATCTAAATTCGATTGGTTTCTTTCCCAAACACTTACATTCAAGTACCCAACCAACGTATACTTGAATCTGCTAAAAAAAATAAATTAAATCTCATGCAATTAACTCAAAAACTCCTCAAAACATCAACAATCAAGATCCGAATAGAAACTTCAACAAAATCCATCAAGAACTCATCAACTCTTCTTTCAAGAACATAAATATGCTGAATTTAATTATGATTGGCGTGTGGGTGAACGATCCCAATGTTATGTGATCTCACATACCTCGTAGGGATTAACCCTTGGTGAAATCCACAAGCGAAATAAATTTAATGCTTCTTCTCCTCTTTACTCTTCCTAGGCTTCTTCTCCTCTTTTCTCTACTCTCAAAACCCTAGTGTAATTTTATAAAGAGTAAACTGAAACAAATCATGTTAGACCCCAAATAAATTACTAAAAATGAATTTAATTAATTAGATTATAAAAAGACCAAAATACCCTTCTAAAATCTGGTTGACTTTCCTTATCCAAACAACCCGACTTCAAACGAGCATATGTCCCTCATACGAACTCGAAAATGAGAAAGTTCGGTAGCATTTAAAAGATAATTCAAATACATTTCAGATGGTATCTTGTATCCCACCTAACTCATCATGTGCTTGAAGTTATGGTTGGCTTAAACCCAAATCTTAGGGGTTGACAATGTAACCAATTGCTTTGTTTATCTTAATGGGTGCTAGTAATTATTGAATTTCGGTGTTAATTTGAAGTGGTATTTGGTTATTACTGTGGTTTAGCTTCTATATTGTAAGTTTATTGTGATATATTTTAGGGATTTATACTTGCTTGAGAAACAAGTGTAGAACTAAGGTAGAAACTTGGCATCCTTAGCTAGTGGATCTTGATAAATTCATCTTGAGAAAGTGAAACCTAACCTCCATCCTTTGTATCGAGCTCGAAAGAGTAGATTTGATGATATTGTAAGCTGGTCTTCTTATGTGACACATTGAGGTTCGAGAGAACTCAATTAAAACAAGGTCTTTGTTTGAGAGGAAGTGCCTTATCTAAATTTCATCCTACCCATAACAAATTAGCATGGTTGGTTAACGATTTGAACCTATTCAGTTGAATTTGGAAGTTGGTTAGTCATTTCCCCAAGTATTATCTCTTTATATGATTGTTTCTTGTCGATTGTTGAAATGGGTTAGTACAACGTCCTGGAGTTTGGCTTATTGATTCTTAAGTGTTGTGTTTGTTCAGCTGCAAAGGTCACCGTCATAATTTCATATTTGAATTCAAAAGAAACCTACTCTCTGTGGGATCAGCCCTATATCATTTAGTTGGGTTTATACTAATTTGCGATCATTTACACTTAGAACTGGATAAAGTGTCTTTGAAACCTTAATCAAAATGTCACCGCTGCCAGGGAGTAGCATTTTTTAGAGTTCCTTTATCGAAGTAAAAATGTGTGAATCTGTAAGCTGTAGTTGAATCGATTTAGGCTGCATTGTGCTCCTGTTGTTTGGGTTGAATAGAAGTAAGAATGTGGTCTCTAATCCTTATCTATTGGTAATGGTTTCACTTGAGCTCTCATTTTACATATGGTTGTATTATGCCTTACATATTCAATACATTTTTTTGTAATGATGTCCCTAATTGGGGACGCTGTATTTCATGTTGCAGGTACATGTACTTAACTAGTAGATCTCCCCAATAGAAGCACATGATACTCAACGGTTGTTGGTGAGCTGCAGGTTGATTCGGGGCTTTGCCGAGTCTTTACTATGCGTATTTCACGGTGGTAGAGTAATGGATTCCAGTAGAGGCTTTGTAGACTTTGTAAATCTACCATTCGAATTCATAGGTTCACTTGTCACATGTATCGGTTCAGCTAGTTGACATGTGTTGTATATGAAACTTCATAAGTAACTATATCTGCATAGTAGTAGTTTACTTTCTCATCATAAGTGACTTGTAAAACATGTGTTCTTATGGTACTTGTATGCCTCACTAGGGTTGGGGTGTGACAAAAGTGGTATCAGAGCAGTTCGTCCTAGGGAGTCTGCAAAGCCGTGTCTAGTAGAGCCTTACTTATGAATGTGTTGCGCGCCACATTTATAAGTAGGGGGCTGCTTGGACATTTAGCAAAAGTTACCCTCCTTCGTAATCTAGATTGTGCAATAGAGCGAATTTAAGAAGTCAATTTCCACTTTCACCTAATCATGCTATTCATATTATGCTTACGATGGTTAAGGTTAACGGTAGATAAAATGTCAACATGCTATCTACAGAAAAGGATCTGAAGTTATCAAAATTTAGACTACATTGAGCTTATTTTATCCAACCGTCCCACTCCACAAGGTATGTAAAGGCTTTTATGTACTATGCATTTTAATTTACATTTTTTTACCATTTGTATCACGTTGGTTCAATTGAGAAAGATATAGTATGGTTATCCATATGCTTAAAAATGATGGGTTACCTAGTTACATATATGAGTTGTAGCATTTCTAAACACATCTTCTTAGGAGGATGTATCCAACTCTTGGGTTCTATATTTCCTCCATATTTATAGGATCTATTCCTATAGAGGACACTTGTTCTTAGTCTGTGATATACATAGAATTTTTAGCATTACACATGTTCTCAAAATTGATGTTGTTGAACCAGTTTTTCCTTCGGAAGAAGGCAGTGGCACAATCTGATAGGTGGATGTATCAGTGCAATAGTGTTACTATAGATACCCCTAATTGGCTTACAAGGACCAAATTCTCACCATATATCATCCCGAATATGTTAATATTTGGCTTTTATATGCTATGTGCCAACAACCCCGAATAAGTACTAATAACATTTGTATTCTTTTTCATGGTTATAAAACTTAGGGATAAGTGTGCCATTTTTTGCAAATGATATATGTATGGTAGTTCCTATTATGATCTATGTTTTGGCTATGGAGGATTAGTATGCGACTAAAGGGTAAGGTTAACAAAAGGAAAAAACATTGATTGGTTAGACCTATGTTGTGATTAGTCAGGTTGTACATAGTGGGATTAGAGTACATGAAGCTACTAGTTTTGATTAAAAGGTACTTGTTAGGTAGGAAGCATGTGAGAATGAAGCTTGAATTACACGGGCCGAATATGTACATAGAGCTTCTTGTTAGAAAGATATGGGATATGTCAAGTTCCCTAAACATAGGAGTAGGGGTGATATGAGGATGCTATAGAGGAGTGAGATAGGTGATTATGAAAGAGAGGTTTCTAAGTGTATGAGGCAATAAAAAGGTATCAACTCTTCAATCCTAACGAGTTATAATGGTGCACTGGGAACAACGTTGTGAACCTTTGTTAGACAGAGAAGTCATTTTAGTATTGATTCAAGTCTTGATATTTGGTCCTGATAACAACAAGAAAAAAAAGAGGGGAATAGAAAGGTTACCTAGATAGAAGATACATGGACCTAGTTCATCTACATCATTAGTACAAAAAAGAAGTAAAGCATTATTCACATGTATAGACTTCCATCAATTTGAATAGAGCTACTATAGGGTTCATTTAATATATGCCTACAGTAATTCGTCAGTCATAGTCCCGTTAAGGGAGAGGAAAAATTGATCATATGTTAGTTGTTATTATTTGCTATCTTGCATGGGAAAAGAGTCGGAGCACCCTCACTTGTTTTTTTTTTAAATCTATTTGTATGGTCAGACCTATCTAGTTAAGCCCAAAGGGGCTAACTCAAAGATTTTGTGAATCATGATATAACTTTATAGGTACCTGACATTTACATGTTATTAGAGTTCATGTTGTATGGTGCGTTCAAGCTTCACTATTTATTTTCTATTTCGACCTTCAAAGGGCACCAGACATTGAGCGTGAAATAACACAACCTAGTAATGAAGGTAAAGTTGACCTCGGCCTCCTACTCTAAAAGATGAACTATTGAGGATTTTCTTTTTCTATCTTGACTGTAGTATTTATATTGACCTAGACGGAAGCCAAGTCCGAATAGCAGAACACCTATAACAATTCTTAGGAGATTAAAGAGAGTAGATGGGGAAATCAATTGTATGTGTTTTGAGGTGAGTAAGGAATATGAGCAGAATTATCCCACCTGTGACTTAACGTTTAAGACAGTGTGTTTGCCCTTATTATGGTAGAGTGGTTCTATAGGATATCTCGTAGTTTCCAAAGATGGTTTGTTAGATAATTATACATGCTGCATGTTCTATAACTTATCTATTTGTATGTCATTTGCCCTTTGTGGATTTCCTTCTCATAGGTTACCAATGTCATAGAATGCTTGCATCCGCTTCAGAGCACCCTTGTTTATTGTTATATGTTTTCATAGGACCTTTTCCTTACATGTTATTTATTGCAGTGGTTACTTTCCACATGTCACTTTTCCTTATTGTGTGGGTATTGCATGCTAATTGATCATATCCTGTGAGCAAAATTAGTGCTCGTGTGTTATATGACTCGCATATCACTTTTTACATGTCATATGCATCATAAACCATTTCTATGTATATTACATGCCTCGTAGCCTACTTGATTAAATATTATAGGCCTTATAGCTTTTCTAGCCATGTGTCATGTGCTCACTCGCTCAAATTTCATAAGTGTACTTATTGACATGTTAGGTCACCAATCCATGCGATATAACACACTTGATTAATGTGATTTGTGTTCTGTAGTTCATATTTCATATAGTCTATTTGCTTACGTATTATATATTTTATAGCTTTAGTACTCATGCATCATGTGCTCATCTAGTCCATTTCCTACATTCCTTATAGTTCATTCGCTCACACGCTACCCTATGAACCATATGCGTGCGTACACCATATATTTCTATAGCTTAATGCCTGTATATTATGCCCTCCATTTTGTGCTAATCTGCCTATGTGTCATACCCAATGTGACTTATTTATTTGTACACTATGCCCCTCTTTGATTATTGACTTGAGTTTTTAACATTTTGGGAAAACATTTCCTTGTATCATTATGTAGTGAGGATTTTGACCAGAAAAGGTTGGGCATATATGTAAATTTTATCACAACCGTAGATAAATAACTTAGCATAATACCTTATTCGAAGGTGTGAGATAAAACTTTAGAGTTTATATTAATAGCTATGCATTCTTATAAGTCTCACCTCTGAAAAGCGTCATGAGATAAAATAGAAGGGAAAGTAGATCCCCGATAGGTTAGGACTATGATTTTGTGTTCGTTCCATATACGAATATTGGGGAGATACCATAGTTATTCTTGATTGTTAAGGCCCAAAAGCTAAGCTCAAAAGGTTTATTGTGGAAGGAATAGAATATAACATAAGATACTTGGGAATAGAAGATGGTAGAGATCCTAAATGCCCCTCCTCATTCTAAACATCAACATAAGGATCTGAGATCATGTGGTCCCCTTATATGATCATAAATCCTACTAGCAGTTGTTCATTTGATATGTCATTTGCATGTCTTGTGTTTAGGTATATTAAAGACCTTATTTGTATGAATTCTAGTTGCGTATCTTCAGTGAATTACATGGTCAAGAAAGGGGTTAATTTGTCATATTATCATTTCATGAACCATATCTATTGAGACGTCATGCTAGACTTGTCTATACGTGTTTTAGGTTTGTCTATGTATTTTGAATAATCCTATTTATAGAGGGAACTCTCGCAAATCTCCAAATGAAATTCCAAGGTTCACCAAACTATTAGCTTAACCTATCATTCAAGGATGAATGATCATAAGGGGGGGAGGATGTAATACCCCGTATTCTCCGTGTACTAGTCCTATTTATATGACGCTTATAAATTGCCTTGTGGTATAGTTATGGACTCGGTTTCCTATGCAACTAGGGACAATAGAATAGGTTTAAAGTGAACTGCCCACAGATTTTAATGCGACCCGATTAAGTTGACGTTGACAGAAGTATTTAAACTCGAGACGGTAACGTGGTAATTCAGCTTAAAATTGGAAGTTTAAGTGCTAAGTTAAAGAAAATGAGATTAATATTTAGAAAATGGAATAAAATAAGTGAGTTGCTTGCTTGACTTAACTAAGCTAGTAGGTGACAAGTAGGTGCATCACCTACTTTGACTAATTGACCAGTCCAAAGGACCAAGTAGGTGAATCACCTACTTGAGCTATATGGATCTAGTTAAAAAGGCCAAGGTTTATGGACCAGATGTGGGCCTATGCTAATAGAATGACTTGAGGCCCAAACTAAGTTACATAAAATGAAAATGAAATTAAAGCCCAACAGCCAAATCTGCCAAGGCCCAATATTTTTAAGCCCAAGTGAAAGCAAGTAGGTGCATCACCTAGTTTGAACTTTTGAGCTACTTGATGTACATAAGCAGGTGCATCACCTAGTTTGAACTTTTGAGCTACTTGATGTACATAAGCAGGTGCATCACCTACTTGACCAATTAGTGGCTGAAAATGGACCAAAAAAAGGAGGTTCTAGAGGATATTCTTAAAGGTGAAGAAAGCTCAATATAATATATATTGGTTTCTATTCTCACTCATTCTTAACAAACAATATTGAAAATTAACTCCACCTCTCTCTCTTTTCTCTTAAATATTAAAACAACAACCTTAAAGTTCCTTCAAGGGTTCTTGAAGAAATCCTCATATCTGCAAACCAAGGTAAGAGAAACACTTATGAATTTAGCTTAATTCTCCCATGGAAGACTACACAACATGTTATTCATGCTCAATTATAAATAGAAGGAAGAAGTTCCCATAAGCTACTGCTCACTTAGCTTAATTATTAAGATACTTTTCTCTTCTTCTTTGGTTTAAGTGTGAAGGGAAGTTGAAGTTCTAGAGGAATTCAAATTATAAAGAGAAGTTGCAGAAATTGAGGTAAGGTGACTGTTCCATTTTCTTCCTCCTTATGTATGAGTTTGAGTGAGGAATTTTGGGTGTGATATCATAAAAGAACTCAAGGGGTGGTGAGTTCAATAATTGGTTGTATGATAAAGAATATTTGAGGTTGTTTTATGTGTATTGTGGTTGGTGCAGCTTGGGTAATCTTGGAAAAGGATATATAGTGTATGTATTGGGCAGAGAAGGAGGGTGTGGTGATACACATTATTTTAAGGGCTGTATAGGCTCATTATCCGTCAATGTTAGCTACTATTTTACGGGGCTCACAGTGTGATAACTACTAATTTTAGTTTATCATGACTTATATTGTATATTAAAAACCTAAAAGGGGAGGCTGAATCGGGATAGTTGTATTGGTCAGAGGATAAGGTATGTAAGGCTATTCGATTTCCTATTTCTTTGGCATGAATCCAACACTTGTATTACAAAGTAAGCTTTCTAAGTGTCCTTGGTAGTGACTGATTAAAGTGAGTACTCTAATATCGTCAAAGTACTCTTGGCACGTATTCCCCTTATATAAATCAAAATGATCCTAGATTACACATGGTACATACGTTTTTATGTTGGATATACAATCTGCCCATATCTTGCCAACTTGCTTCAATTGTCTATTCCATCATATATGTCATCTTTTCACATGTTCATATGTTCCCTTTATTGGTTATTACTCCTATTGTGTTAGACTATAATGTTAGCTCACAAGATCCCTACCTCCTCTATGGTACATTTTATATGTACTTACTTGGAATATATATCCGTCCTAAACTTGAATCTGCCTACGTTCTCCCTTGGTTCCACGTTCATGTATACGTTGGACTTGATATTAGTTAGTGAGTATTTGGGTATCATATAGAATTCAAATCTCTTGGCTTAATATTAAAGGTCTTCACTTGATATTTGCTTCAATTTGAGATGTCAAAATGCTTACTGAGTCATATAAGCTCCTAAGTATTACACGTTCATGTCACATTTGCTTCCCATGTCATTGTTATTATCGTAAGTCCATATTCATATGTCTTCTACTACTAGTCCATAGTTCCAAATCTCAACAATGATTATGACCACCAAAAAGCTATCTCGAAAGAGTTATGATCATCAAAAGAACAACCTCCAAAGATTTATGAGCATCAAAACAACAATATAAAAGATTAAAGATTAAAGAATCTAAGTGAAGCAATCTGTATAATTATGGGTGGCAGCCTAGGGGCAAATGCGTAGGGTGGGTCGATCCCAATTGGTATAGAAGGGTGGCAGCTCAGGGGTGAAATCTTAGCATGGGCCGATCCCAATTGGTATAAGAGGGTGGCAACTCAGGGGTGAAAGCCTAGTAAGGGCCGATCCCAATTTGTGGAATTATGAGGACAACATCCCAGGGGTTAAAATGCCTAGCATGGGTCATCCTCTTCTACCCATGATCAGCTGGTCATTTGTATCATATGTCTTATAAATATTATAATGCAAAGAAAAGTAAAGAAAAAAATGTAACATACACGATTCCACAAGTATAAGCAAATGTGGTCTCTAATCCTTATCTATTGGTATTTGGTTTCACTTGAGCTCTCATTTTACATATGATTGTTATATGCCTTACATATTTAGTACATTCTTTCACACTGACGTCCCTTATTGGGGATGTTGTATTTCATGTTGCAGGTATACGTACTCAACTAGTAAATCTCCCCAATAGAAGCACATGATACTCAACGGTTGTTGGTGAGCTCCAGGTTGATTTGGGGCTTTGCCAATTCTTTACTATGCGTATTTCATAGTGGTACAATCGTGGATTCCAGTAGAGGCTTTGTAGACATTGTAAATCTATCATATGAATTTATAGCTTCACTTGTCACATGTATCGGTTCAGCTAGTCAACATGTGTTGTACACGAAACTTTATTAGTAAATATATTTGCAGAGTAGTAGTTTACTTTCTCGTCATAGGTGACTTGTAAATCATGTGTTCATATGGTACTTGTCTGCCACATTAGGGTTGGGGTGTGACATTTTATTTTTCTATTAATTCTCAAAACCACTCCTTTGGGACTCGACCCAAACCCTTGGTTGGGTTACTAAACTATTGTATGATCGTAGACACTTGCATCGGAAGTTATGTCTTGATTACGCAAACAACGAAATGGCGCCGCTGTCGGGGAATTGTGTTATTTGAGAATTTTTAGATTTGTAGAATTTTTGTTCTTCTTAGTTGTAGTTAACTTAATTAATTTTTAGTTTTGTATTTTGCTTGTTTGAGCTTTGAAACAGAGAAGGTGAGTGTGTCGAACAACACTTGCAAGCTCATGGAGCTGCCGTCATTAGAAGGGATGATGTTCCGAGATATGATCCTAACTTTTAGGCAATAGGAAGGCGAATAGCTTCATAAGGCATGGTTGAGGTTCAAAGCACTTATGGGTCAATGCCTTACTCACGGAATCCCCGAAAGAGTCATTTTGGAATATATCTACGAAAGTCATAGTCTAGGAAATAGAATGATGGCTGATCAAATTACCTCGGGTAGTCTAGTACGACAACCCTATGTGGAAGCAGCCAAATTGCTAGACAACTTAACTGAGCCAGATCAGGAAATAAAAAGGTGAGATTTCAACTTAGTGATCCTGCTAACTCAGTTAGATGAGCTAACAAAGAAAGTTGAGGATCTTGAAGTCTAGTGCAACAAGAAAGAGCGCTATGTTCCTCCTCATGAACGAAGGAGAATTAAGAACAAGGAGGATGGACAAAACAAAGAAATGCTCACACTTTTACTCAAGAATCCAGGGTACTGGAGGATCTTAGGGAGAATGTATCGCTTTCGACGTCCCATGCTATGCTCATTCAACTACTAGGCTCTCAAATGGATCAAGTGATGACTAAACTCTATCCAAATTTTTAAGAAGGATTGCCTGATGAAGTTGAGGCAAACCTCACCATTGGAGCATGAGTGTTAACTTGCGTCGTGCCATGACGTTAACTAAGGCGCTATTTGGAAGGCAATCTAAAACCCTTAAATATTTGTAATTTGTTATTTTTAAAATAAAGGTGTTTTGATTTTGTAGGATTGGGCATGAAAAATTTGTGAAAAGTACAGGATGAATTACACAAGTCCAATTGGCGAAGCACCGACTAGATCGGCGACCCCATATAAGACCACCGTTTGGATCCTCACTTGGACTGAGGGTCCTGTAAAAATCGGCGAGGTATATAAACATTCAGTGGATCACCGAGTAGCGGAGCGAATTCTACTAATGTTGTTGAATGGGTGAGATCTGGATGGTTTATAAAAGCCACGGGTTTTGACTTCCAATGTTTTTCATATTCTCTCACTATCGATTTTCACAAAATCGCACCTACTTAGTATTTCCAAAAATTTTGTATCTCGTGAGTATTTTAGCTGAATTAGTAGTGCTTGGATATGTACTAATCTGATGCCTAGCATCACATGCTTGACTTAATCTGCCTAAAAGGTTGGTTCTCCAAACCCTGCATCTAATTGTGATATTTATACTCTCATTGCAAGTAATTTTATCCTATGTCGTATACTGTCTGTTTCTGATAAAGTTAGACTATTCAAGTGCCTTTTTTAATTCACGAATCCAACCGGTCTGCTTTGAATTTTGGAATCCCGTTCTAATGATTTAGCATGAATGAAATTTTATGAAGTACTCCTGCATACTGTTTAAGTTGGCCAAAGGCCGGAAAAACTACAAGTTTAATTGTACTAGTGCATACTTTGATTTTGTTTTTGGGGGTTGGAGGGTTGAAGTCGAGAAGATAGGTTGGAAATAGGTACATTGGGCCGTTTGGCGAGCTGGATCGAGCTCGCCACACCACTTGGCGGTTCACCTAATGACCCCATCTCACATTTGATTTCATTCTACTTATGATTTGGATTTTGTAACTTTCAGCGAGAAGTCTTTGGACATCAAAAGCCTTCGGCGACTCGCCGAAAGTCTTCTTGATCTCCTTTTTTCTGCACCCATGAACCTTTATTGAACTGTATCTTTCAGTGGATAAAACCCTATTCGCTGAAAGAAGTCGGCGACTCGCCGAAAGGATTTTCCCATCGCCGACTTGTTAACATTCTTGAGCCAACTCCTATCGGCGAGCTCGGCCTAGCTCGCAAAAGCAACTTGGGGATTCGCCGACCTGATCGGTGAGTTTTTCTGCAATTGTGTCCCCAAGAATTTGATTTAGTTGTTTTAAACTTCCTCCCAATTCTTTGCAGAAATGTCTAGATCTAAAGGTGCAGGGAGAAGCAGGCCACCTCAAGGTAAAACAAAAGGGATTACAGTCAATGAGGATGCAGATACATCCAGAAGCAAGGTTGCTAAACTTTCCCCAACTGGTGGAAAAGGCAAGGGAAAATACAAGACCCTTGAATTACCAAATGCAAGCACTAACAGTGATGGCTTTTATAGAAATGACCCCAACCAATTTGAAAGCGAAGATGTGGGTTCTGATGAGGTTGATCTGTTAATAGCACAGAGGGTTGAGTGGCAAACTAAGAAGTTGAATGATCCATGTAGGGTCACGACTCCCCAGCCCACCACCACTACACCTCTAGTTCTGGAACATGCAATGGTATTAGCGCCTCCAGTACCGGGCCCCCCGCCTAAGTCAATGAATCGAGTAAAGACTGAGGGGCTGAGCACAATTCCGGAGGAAAAATGTATGTCCATAGACGAGGTTATAGACTGGCACCCCGAGATAATGGAGTGCCTGAGGTACCACAAGTTCCAAATCTTCACTAAACCCCATGGCCCTTATATTCCAAACTGGGTAAGAGAGTTCTACAGTGCATACAGTGCACTAATACCACAAAAAAAAGCAGCTAGCAGCAACCTTCAAAGAAATTGACTATGTAGTTATCAGAGGCAGGAGAGTGAAGTGTGATAGTGAGGCAATCAACGCAGTCTTGGCCCTATCCACGAATATTGGGTATCACTGCCAGCACTTGATCAAAACAAAGAAGCTGGATGAGATGAAAAAATGATTTGCCCCACTAATTTCAGATGAGACTTCAAAGTGGTTGGCGGAAGGAGTTCCGATTGAAAAGAAAGAACTAAACACCGCCGCAAGGTTCTGGTTCGATTTTATCAGCAGCACAATTATGTCGTCCCATAATGAGTCGATCCTTCTCCTTGACAAGGCAGCTTGCCTGGGTTGTATCATAGAGGAGACTCAGACAAACTTGGGTACAATCATTGCTTCAGAGATACTCATGCGTGCAAGGCAGAGCTGAACCTCACTTTCATTCCCAGTCTTAATAATAGAATTATGCAAACGAGCCCAGGTGCCTCGAGATGCCCAGAAGGATGTGGAAGTGATGCCCATAGCCTCTACCGATATCTGGAGGATCGAAGTTGAGTACCTTAAGGATCAAGCAGAAAGGAAGAAGGTAGCATCAGTGGAGTTAGTAAACACAGAATCGTCGCCCGAAGAGGTACCTCTGCCTACTCCGGCCCCATGGCCTTCAGGTATATCTATTGCCACTACTACTGTCGCTAATAGACTAGGTTCTTTTGCTGCTGCATGGTCTCCAAGACCCACTATTGTTGCTGCTGTTTCCTGCCTCCACTCACCCAGGCCTCCCTATTTCGAATGGGATAGCTGGCCCTTTCTGCTGATTGTCGGGCTGCTAGTCTAGAGGCCTCTGTTCCAGGTATGATCTAGATTTTCCTAACTGACGTTGTGACACCTCTGAGCACTACCATTGATGCCCTAGCAACTAGGATAGCGGTGTGTGAGCACAACCAAGGGTCCACAAAAGAGGTGACGGCTTTAAAAGCTGCCATTGTTGAACTGTGAAAAGAAGTAGATCACATGAAGTCCACCAATGTGTCCATGGTCTTTGGAACAGTGGAGATTCCAAACATGCCTGAGATGCCTCAGACCACCACTGGACATGGGGATAGAGCGAAGCAAATAGCCGATTCTGAATTAGAGGCAGAGACTAACGAAGAGATGTTTGAGGGACCTGCAACGGACGACATAGCCAAGACTGAAGAAATCAGGATAGATACTGTTGTGCAGGCTTCCTCGGCAAAGGCTCCTGCTGCTGGATCCAGTGAAGCTAGCCCTTCGGGGGGTCACTCTAGGCACTGATGCCCAGATGGAGCGACTACTTTGACAGGATCCCCTCTTTACCTCCCTCTCTGTCTTTCTTCATTTTACCTTTCAGATTCTGTGTTATTTGCATTTGAGGACAAATTGCTTGATAGCATCCAAATGATAGCATCCAAGGAAGCTCTACTCCATTGAAGGACAAGGATGACGCTTTAGAAACTCCAAGGAGGCCCATAACAAGATCTCAAACCAAGGAGTTCAATGATAAGCTCAATGGGCTTCAATCGCTGATCC
>JAJOOR010021370.1:0-29100 GCA_036250505.1 Solanum acaule | reverse complement strand
TTTTTTGGCAAGAATCGTTTGATAGCAGGTAACAATGTTGCACTGCAAAGCCCCAAAGAAAGGGATGATATTAGTATTGAGAGACGATGCATTAGTTGAATGAGAGAGAAATGAGAAACAGAGAGGAATTGTTCTTGAGAATTTCAGACATGGGAGAAGAAGGCGTCGTTTTTCCATTTGTGAGACCTAACAATTGTGATTTTTTTCTGATTTGGGGAAAAAGAAAGATTTATGTTTTATGAATTGTTTTTTTTTTCCAATAAAAATTGGAGGGAGAGTTAAAAATGATAGATGAAATATAATATTTTAGTGAAAATTTTAAGGCCACATTTGTAATGTGTTGCGTTTAAAATTATAAAAATAGGACACTTTAAAAGTGTGGCCATATATGTAAATAGTTGTTGTCAATTATATCATCCTGTAACAGCGCTTATAAAGTGTAGCCTATACCATTAAATAGTACACTTTACAAGTGTTGCCAATATTATCTAAGCTAAAAGTTAAAAACTTGGGCTACGCTTTAAAAGCGTCCCCAAAAATATTTTAGGCAATACTTTACAAGCATTGTCCAAATTAAGTGTGGTCGTAGGCCTAAAATGGTGTAGTGTCTTTTATCCTTTATCCAAGCCCTAGCGTAAATTTCCAATTTTCTAAACTGACCAAATTCTGATTTGACCCCAATTAAACTCCTAAAACCAGATTAAAATAACTGGGAAAGGAAAAGACTAAACTACCCTTCCAAAATCCGGTATAGACTTTTCTTAATTGAACAGCCCAACTTCAAATGGGCATATCTCACTCATACTAACTCGGAATCGTGCAAACTCGGCGGAGTTGGAAATATTATTCCAAGATATTTCCTACGATATCTGGAAACACACCTAACTCATCCTGAGCTAGGAGTTATGGTCGTTTGAAGTTGACCAAAATCTCAACTTAACATACTTAACAAATTTTCCAGATTTTTATATTCTTTCCAAAAATGACTATTTCCAATTTTTAACTTCTTTTTAGTTCTTTCAATTAGCGAGATGTTACATATTTCCTTTGATTTATGATCCTTGTTAGAGTTTTGGTACATTGTCTTTCAGGTTCTAGGCATTATTTTTGCATTTGGTTGTTAGACGTTATTGGGGTTTATGGGAACTCCCTATTTTTTCTTTAGCATTTAAACCTGCTTCGGTATCTTTAAATGCTTTAGTTTTGATGAAGTTGTGTAGTTCCTGGTTAGCTAATTAGTATTAATGGTTCTCCCACCAGAGGGTTAGTGTGGGTGTCAATCACGACGGTCTGGGTCGTGACAAAGTTTGATCAGAGCCCTAGGTTCGTTGATCTCGATGTACCAAACTGTGTCTAGTAGAGTCTTACGAAACATTATGGAGACGTTTGTACTTTTCTTTGAGAGGCTATAGGAATTTAAGAAATCTTTTTGTTTCTCTTGTCTCTTTTCATGCTATAACTTGATTCCAATTGGTATCTCGCGATTCAAATTGGTATCTAATCTCCATCACTCTTCTATTCGAAGATGGTTAACACTAGGTTCAACAGCGTCAGGCCCGCAGCTCCCGTCAATGCGCCAACTGAGGAATCCGCAGCAAGAGGTCGTAGTAGAGGTAGGGGTAGAAGAAGAGCTAGGGGTAGAGGCCAAGGAAGGGTGGTGCCTACCAGGGATGGAGCACCAGTTGAGAATGCTCCCAAAAATAAGTCCCCTCCTACGCATCATGAAGAGGTAGAGGAGAATGTAAAGGTTGAGAATGAGGAGAATGTTGGGCAAGAGGAAGAAGTGCAGGCTGAGACTATAGGTATTCCTCCCTTAGACCTAGTGTTAGCTCAATAGATTATGTCGTTCCTCAAAGTTTTGGCTGAACCTGGAGTGCTTCCCTTTGTTCAAGCAACTCAAGCTCCCACCAATCCCCCTATTGCTATCACTATCACCCAAGGTGGGTGGACCTATAGGAACTGATGTTTTCTTCCATTTTTTGGTGGGTCCTGTTATGATTGGTAATGAAGATGACATGTTGACTAAGTTCTTAAAGTTGAAACCACCTGTGTTCCATGGTTCCGAGAGTGAGGACGCATATGAGTTCATCCTAGATTGTTATGAGAGGCTTCATAAGTTGGGAATTGTCCATCAGCATGGAGTGGAGTTTATGAGCTTCCAACTTTAGGGTGAGGCTAAGCAGTGGTGGAGAGATTATGTGGAATGCAGATCTTCAGTTTTACATCCACTTACTTGGATCCAATTTCATGCTCTGTTCTTGGAGAAGTATATGCCCCGGACTTTGAGAGATCATAAAAAGGATGATTTCAGGGCTTTGGAGCAAGGTGGTATGACTGTGGCTGCTTCTGAGGCCAAGTTTCATGCTTTGTCTAGATATGCTACGCAATTGGTGACTACTGAGGAAGAGAGGATCTACCTATTTGTTAAGGGACTAAATTCTGAATTGCAGGTATTGTCTGTTCATATGACCTCTACAGGAAAAAGCATCAATGAGGTAACGGATTTTGTGAAGAAAGTGGAAGGGTGAGGCAAGACGGTCAAGCTAAGGTATTGGCTAAGAAAGCCAAGAATTCAGGGGACTTTCAGGGTTCTTACTCCAGAGGTTCAGAAAGGTCGACTCCTGCAGCCCGGCCAATTAAGTTCGTTATGCCCTCTTCTACATTTAATTACTCGGGAACTCCACCTCAGAATTTGATTTAGGATAGTCAGGGAGTCGTACCTTCGGCGGGCAACAGACCATCTTTTGATCGCACGTGTTATAATTGTGGAGAACATAGGCACATGAGGAGAGATTTTCCCTACCCATGCATGGTGGATTCCACGCAACAGCAGTCTAGAGCAGTGGTACCCACATGAAATAATAATAATGGTCGAGGGCGTCCACAACGTGGGCGAGGAGGAAATCAACGAAGCCGTGGAGGTCAGGGAAATGGTAACGCAGGCAGAGGTACAGTGCAGCCAGGTAGGGAAGTTGCCCGTCATGATGACAGGGATCAGTGTTATGCCTTTTCTGGCAAGATCGAGGCAGAAACGTCTGATGTAGTGATCACAAGTACTATTCTTGTATATGACCGAATGGCTAATGTGTTATTTGATCTGGGTTCTACTTATTCTTATGTGTCCGTGCATTTTGCCTCAGAAATTTCTATGATTTGTGATATACTTGATACATATTTCTACCCTAGTTGGAGAGTCTGTCATAGTCACCCATGTCTATCGTGTTTGTCCTACTTTGTTTATGGGTTTTTAGACTGGGGTTGATTTGGTTATTCTGGATATGACTGACTTTGATATAATCTTAGGCATGACTTGGTTGTCTCCCTATTATGTTGTGCTGAATTGTAACACTAAGTCTGTGACTCTAGAGATTCTGGGTAGGAAAAAGTTAGAGTGGTAAGGGGTGTACAAGCCTAAGCCAACTAATATCATATCCTCCATTCGGGCTAGGAAACTGGTAGGGTAGGGTTGTTTTACTTATTTGGCTCATATTCGAGATGTTGAGGTAGAGTCTCCATCTATTGAGTCTATTCCTGTGGTGTCAGAATTTAGAGAAGTGTTTCCTACTGATTTGCCTGGTATGCCTCTGAATAGAGCTATGAATTTTTGCATTGATTTGGAACCTGGCACCCGCCCCATTTCTGTTCCTCCATATCGCATAGCCCCGGTAGAGTTGAGGGAGCTTAAGGCCCAAATCCAAGAACTTCTTGATAAGGGTTTTATCCATCCTAGTACATCCCCGTGGGGTGCTTCTGTCTTGTTTGATAAGAAAAGGGATGGTAGTATGAGAATGTGTATAGATTATCGGTAATTGAATAGGGTCACCATTCGAAACAAGTACCCATTACCTCAAATAGATGATCTTTTTGACTAATTGCAAGGTGCATCAGTTTTCTCTAAGATTGATCTAAGGTCTGGTTACCATCAGTCAAAAATTAGGCCTGAGGATGTGCCCAAAACGACGTTTAGAACCCTATATGGGCACTACGAGTTCCTAGTTATGTCATTTAAATTGACAAATGCGCCGACAGCTTTTATGAGTTTGATGAATGGTGTGTTCAAACTATTTCTTGATTCGTTTGTTATAGTTTTTATTAATGATATTTTGGTTTATTCGAAAAGCGAGGAAGAGCATGTTGACCATCTTCGTATTGTTCTGGGTGTTCTTGGGAAACAAAAGTTGTATGCGAAATTTTTTAAGTGTGAATTTTGGTTGACTTTGGTTGCCTTTTTGGAGCATGTAGTTTCAAAAGAAGTGGTAATGGTAGATCTCCAAAAGATTGAAGCGGTTAAGAATTGGGTTCGGCCTAGCTTTGAGACTGAAGTTAGGAGTTTTGTGGGGTTCGCTAGCTACTATCGGTGATATGTAAAGAATTTTGCTTCCATTGCCACGCATCTGACTAGACTAACCAAGAAAGAGGTCCCTTGAATGGACTGAAAAGTGCGATGAGAGCTTTCAAAAGTTCAAGACTCTTTTGACCACAACACCTATTCTAGCACTACCGGTGGAAGGTAAGGATTTTATTGTTTATTGTGATGCTTCCCATTTGGGTTTGGGTGCTTTTGTTAATTCAGGATACGAATGTTATAGCTTATGCATCGCGGCAGTTGAAGGTGCATGAGAGGAAGTATCCAACACATAATTTGGAGTTGGCAGCGATAGTGTTTTCTCTTAAGATCTGGTGGCATTACCTCTATGGTGTCAAGTGTGAAGTGTTTATAGATCATCGTAGTCTACTACATGTGTTCACTCAAAAGGATCTAAAATTGAGGCAGCGAAGGTGGATGGAGTTACTCAAGGATTATGATGTAACCATCCAATATCATCCGGGTAAGGCTAATGTAGTGGCAGACGCACTAAGTCGAAAAGCAGTGAGTATCGGTAGTTTAGCTTGCTTGAGTGTAACTAAGCGACCTTTAGCTAAGAAAATCCAAACTTTGGAATCTAAGTTTATGCAATTGGGCATCCCAGAGAAAGGTGGGGTGTTAGCTAGCATTGAGGTAAGGACCACGTTCATTAAGGAGATCAAGGCCAAATAGTTGGAGGATGACAGTTTGAAAGAGCTCGAAAATAAAATAGTGTTGGGCAAGGCATAAGAGACCACTCTTGATGCGGAAGGGGTGCTCAGTTTTAAATGAAGGATTTGTGTTCCTCGAGTAGATGACTTGATATAGAAATTATTGACAAAATCTCATGGTTCATGGTATTCTATCCATCCGCGTGTGACCACGATATACCGAGACTTTAAACAACTCTATTAGTGGCCTGGCATGAAGAAGGATATAACAGAGTTTGTGGCTAAGTGTCAAAATTGCCAACAAGTAAAATATGAGCATCAAAGGCCGGTAGGGTTGCTTCAAAGAAAGTCAATTCCGAAATGGAATTGGGAAAGGATAGTTATGGATTTTGTGGTTGGTCTCCCCAAGACTTTGGGGAAATTTGATTCGATTTGGGTAGTGGTTGACATTGACTAAGTCAGCCCATTTTATTCCCATAATGCTCAACAATTAGCTAAGGTTTATGTGAAAGAGATAGTGAGGTTGCACGGGGTGTCCCTTTCTATCATCTCAGACCATGGTACGCAGTTTACCTCCAAGTTTTGGAGGAAGTTACATGATTAATTGGGCACACAACTCACTTTTAGTACAACTTTTCATCCACAGACGGACGGGTGGTCAGAGAGGACAATTCAAGTGTTAGAAGACATGTTGAGGGCATGTGTGATTGACTTTGGAGGGCATTGGGATAAGTTCCTACCGTTGTGTTAGTTCTCCCATAATAATAGTTATCACTCTAACATAGTTATGGCACCGTTTGAGGCACTCAATGGGAGAAGATGTAGATCACCCATAGGATGGTTCGAGGTTGGAGATGTAAAACCTTTGGGGGTGGACTTAGTGAAGGATGCTTATAAAGTGAGGAGTATTAAAGCTAAGCCTTTAGCAGCCCAGAGTAGACAGAAAAAGTATGCAGACCATAAGGTAAGAGACATGGCATTCCAGACTAGTGAGAAAGTTCTTCTTAAGGTATTACCCATGAAAAGGGTGATGAGATTCGGCAAGAAGGGCAAGCTTAGTCCTAGATACATTGGTCCATTTGAGATTCTTGACTGTGTAAGGCCAGTGGCTTATAGATTGGCGTTACCTCCCAACCTATCGGGAGTTCATCCGGTATTTCATGTGTACATGTTGAAGATATATCATGGTGACGGGGATTACATCATTAAGTGAGACTCAGTGTTGTTAAACAAGGACCTCCAATATTTGCAATCCTTGATCATGATGTGCGTAAACTGAGGACCAAAGAGATTAAGTCTGTAAAGGTACAATGAAGCATCGTCCAGTTGAGGAAGCTACTTGAGAAATCGAGAAGGACATGCGAGACAAGTATCCCTAGTTGTTCGTCGATTCAGGTACTACTTCATTCTTTCTTTAACCTATTTTTCCTATGTTTGTCACTCAGGGACGAGTGATGGGTAAATTGGTATCTATTGTAATGACCAGTTCCTGTCGTTATAGAAAAGACAACAGGGAAAAACTTTGGGTCAGAAAACTTGTTCGTAGTAACTTAAAATTTCCCAACCTAGTCCAAATTTGAATGAAATTGGAGTATGTGAGGTCTAGGGAAATATGGTAACAAATGGGAGATCTAATTATGATATTGATCACATGAGTAGATAGCTATGATGTTAAGGAACCCGCATGAGTTTACAGAATTGAATTCAGGTGAGTAGAACTCCTGAAACTGATCTTAGCGTGAACGGGTATTTTCAGAGTGTCATGGGATGATGGTGGGTTGTGAAATGGGGCATTGAAATTCTTAAATTTTCTCACTGTTTTTGTGCAAGCTGCTAAAGCGGGATTTTCCCACTAATGCGAGGTCATTGTAGCGGGGTGAGGACCGTTGTGGCGGGACAGACGTGACTTAAGTTGGAAATAAACTCCAAAAACGTTTTATTCTGCACTTTTCAACCTAGAGAGCTAAGGAACAACCCCCAGGTGTTTTCTTGAAAGCTTTCCACTATTCTTGAGGCTAAAGGTAAGGTTTTCACTCCCCAAATCCAGTTTTTGATTCGTAGAACTTAGTTTCTTAGGTAATTATCAATGGGGGAGGGGGGATTTTGATCTGGGATTTATGGTGGAAAAAGCCCTATCTGGGTATTAGGATCATGAGTTTGATCTAGGGCTGATAGTGTTGATTTTAATTCGGGTAATTAGGCATCGTTTATTGATCCTCATGTTATATTGATTGTTTGTAGACCAAGAACAAGCGAAAATAATCTACAAAGGGAAGAATCAAGTTTCTTAGGGGATTCAAGCTTCGTTCGAGGTAGGTGATGGTTGTGATTTCATGTTGGTGTGATATATATATATATATATTTGTAATTACTTCATTTTAATGCGTGTATGTATGCGAATGTTGCATTATTTATCACACTATTCGTAAATGACTTGAATGTATGATTATGAGAATGTACATGTGATTGTGATAGTGGCTTGTTGAATGGATCGGGTGTTACGTTCCGACACACTAACTTGGATCGAGTGCCACGTTCTGCCGCATATATGGGATCAGGTGTCACGTCCGGCACACTAACTTGGATCGGGTACCACGTACCAGTACACTAAAAGTTTGGGTATGGGCTCCGTGAGAGGACCATTGACTTGGCATATCTGTATATCTTTGAGATTGTGAAATTGTACATTGTTCATAAGTGATAATTGATATTGTATATGTTCGGTGTATGCATGTTTATTATTGTTGTAATAACTTATATATGTTTCATCTATCGGGATAGCTGCGTGATCCTACTAGTACATTGTGGTTGTGTACTGATACTGCACTTGCTCTTTCTTTGTTGAGTACAGGGCATCGTCAGGCGGCTATTGACAGACCTCGTTTAAAAGACCAGTGATCGACTCGAATTCAAGGGTGAGCCGGTTCTTCCGGGCTGACATGAGTTCTCTTTTTGTTTATGTCCACATCTTCGGACTTAGACTAGTACTATAGATTTTCTTATGTTTAATTAGGTTGTACCCATTTCCTTAGACTTATGATCCTTGTTAGAGTTTTGGTACATTGACTTTTAGGTTCTAGGCATTATCTCCGCATTTGGTTGTTAGACTTTATTGGAGTTTATGGGAACTCCCTATTTTTCCTTTAGCATTTAAACATGCTTCCGGATCTTTAAATGTCTTAGTTTTGATTAAGTTGTATAGTTCTTGGTTAGCTAATTAGTATTAATGGTTCTCCCATCGAAGGGTTAGTGTAGGTGCTAATCACGACGGTCTGGGTCGTGACAGAACCCTTATCCTGGCTGACTACAAGCAGAAGACTAACTCAAGCATGCAAAGCTTAAAACTGAATAAAATTCATTGAACTCAATACTCGAGACTCAACAACTCATACATTAAGAACTTCAATGGTAATACTTGTTTCAAGATTGCTCGAATCAGAGGGTTCATGCAGAATTATGGGCATGAACTACTCAACTCAAGGACTCAAAGATACTTCTCACCTCCAGACTGCTCGACTTATAGGGCTCATGCGGAATTATGGGCATGAACAACTTAACTCAAGGACTCTATGGGTAATATGTAATAGTCCCATGATTAGGAATAAAATCTCAAAGGGATTAGGAACTCAATGCTCAAAGACTTAGAACTCAAAGATACTACTCCTTTCAAAGATGCTCAATGTATGAAGTCCATGCGGAATTCATGGGCATGAACGACTCGACTCGAGGGTCTACATAACAATATGAAACTCATGTATAGGACTCTTCTCATTCTCATACATACTTTCTCAAAACTTAGTTCAAATCGATAGTTGATTTCAAAGGATTCACAATTGAACTCAAAAGCTTTCTTGAACTCCACTCTTAACTCTCTCTTGAATGTGAATTATGAATTCAAGAGTTATGGTTCATGATATGAAGGATCTTGTGATGATAAAGTAGACTCATGAATACATTCTCCTCATTCTCATACTCACTTGCTCGAGTCTTGAAAGGAGTTATCAGAAATTGTAGAAGACTCCTCAAAAAACTCAAAGGGACTTTCTCAAAATGTTCGGAAAAACTCTCAAGACCTAACTCTACCTTGAATTTGAATTATGAATTCAAGGCTATGGTTCATGTTGTTAATGAATTTCTAGGTGTTTAGAAGTAGTTTGGAGTGATTAGAATCAAAAGGAGTGAAGGTACACTTAAAAGAAACTCAAATCGAACAACCGACAAAAAATGAGTGGGTATAGGCAACCCTAGCACATTCTTGGCGTGGGGCGCCAGCCCCTAAAGTTCAGAAACATGATTGTGGCGCACTGCTGGGGCGCCGCCCTAGCCCCTCCTCAGGCAAATTTTACTGAATTTCGTCTCTCATTTTCTGATCCTATATCGCTTCAAATCGATTTCTTTTCTCAAGTTTTCCTTAGATTCATTACCCAACCTAAGTACACACTAATCTAATCAAAACAACACTCAAATCACTAACTTCCATCGCAAGAATTCATCAAAACCCCCAACAAAACAAGATTTAGAATGAACTTCAAGAACACTTATCAAAAACATAAATCTTTCAATCTTTATGGACGAATTCGAATATGAAAATCATTTTTGGCATGTGGGTGAACGAACCCAACACTATGGAAACTTACATACCTCTTAGGGATCAAACCCGTGGTGAAATCCGCAACAACTATCAAGAATCTCGACGAACGCCTTGATCCTTTCCTCTTTTCTCTTCTTTTCTCTTCTTGAACTCTCATCGAAAACCCTAGGCGTATATTAGGATTATAAAAATGAACCTAGTCATATTAGACCCCTAAAATCTTACTAAAAATGAATTAAATATGATTGGGTAAGGAAAAGACCAAAATACCCCTTACTATTTTCGGGTAACTTTCCTTATTTGGACAACCTGACTTCAAACGAGCATATCTCCCTCATACGAGCTCTAAATTTATCAAACTTGGTGGCATTGCAAAGATAATTCAAAGACCTTTCATTTGATATCTTATGAGCCACCTAAGTCATCTTGTACCAAAAGTTATGGTCGTTTGAAGTTGACCCAAAACTTAGAAGAACTTAGGAATGACTTGAATTGCTACATCTAGTGACCTTAACACTCAAGAAATTTTAAATTCCTCGGTAAAATCCTACTCACAACGAAGGATGGTTCGAGTCTTAGTTCAAAAAAATTCTGGGGTGTTACAAAGGAGAACAAGAAACAATCCTAATCTAAATATTTTAGAAGCATATCACCAGATATCTAAATTGAAAATGTGCAGCAAAGGCACCATTTAATTTGCAATTTGTAAGTGTAGCTAACTTGCCTGTGGAAATATATAAGTTGCCAAGCTCAAAAGATCATTTGCCTTTTCTCTTTTATTTTTTGCATCAACTGCTTATGCAAAACTAGAACGGGCTCCACATCATGTATTGAGGTAAACGCTCAGAAATATGCCAAACAATCACCAAAATATGCAATTGACATAAACTAAGAGTACTCACGCTTTATTTTCGACAATGATGTAAGAGAATGTCGAACTCCCCCCTTCGAAAACCAAAACACAAGATTACAGGTTGAAGTGAATTAAATACTTAAGTTTAATCTGATATTACTAAAACATTGGAAACCACTCAACAACATACTTTTTTTCCGGCAAACGAGTTTTTGGCCAAAAACATTCCTTAACTATAGCCAAAACTTAATATACATCCTTCAACTATCAAATTGAACAAAAATCATCCTTCATCTATTTTAACCTTAGCAAGTTTCATCTTTATATGAAACTCTGTTAAGAAAACTAACAGACCCCTCCCCATGGTATCTTTTTACAATGCAATCCAAAGATTTTTTCATCCATTTTCTTTTTCTTGCATTTCTTATGCTTTTTTATATGAGATTGTTAAAGTTTACCATCAAAATATTCTTTTAAGACTATTTTCTTCTCTTGTATGTGACATGATGCTCTTACGGTTCCCTCTCTCAATTTTCACAATACCCAGCAAAAATTTCTTGTTGAAGACTTTTGATCAACAGATTGTATTCTCATTTCTCATTTCTTTCCACACAACGCCACTTATAATTTCCCAATTATGATACAAATTCTGGCATACGCTTTCCCCTATTTTTAATTAGTCTAGGGCCTTCTTGTTTCCTCTAAAATCAATACTCATATCAAATATAATCACAACTCAACCACTACACAGAAGAAGAATCAACCTAGCTTTGTTGTTTTTTCTCTTTCTTTTATCGCTCATATTCACCAAACAAAATTGGCACATGCAAAAGTGAACTCATAATAGCTTAGGTGTTTGGTCAAGTATATTTTATATTTTACGGAGTTTAACATTCAAATACGTTCATAAAATTTCAGAATTTTTAAAATTTAAAAAACAATAAAAAAATATTTTCATTCTAAATTATTCACCAAAAAAATAAAAATAAAAACAACGTCAATTGTATTAATACCAAACACAATTTTGAAAATTATTTTTCACTTTGAAAACAAAACTACTTTTTAAAACTTCACAATAAAATATGATCAAACACCCAATAATAGGCATGCTACTGGTTTGAGGGACTTGATTTTTGATGTGTTAGAGTCATGTGACTTGCACAAGACGTGCGGTCTAATTAAGTTTTTAAATAGAAGTTTCACAGAAGGAAGAAACTTGCTAAGTTTTGAATATATGAAGGATGAGTTTTGTTCAATAGGTTATTTGAAGGATGTACATTAAGTTTTGGGTATAGTTAAAGGATGTTTTTTGGCCAAAAACCCCGGATAAACATATTCTAAGATGTGCATCTAGTTATGTACAATTATCCTAGTAGATGGAAATCACATTAAGACATCTATTGCAGGAAGAAGGTCACTGACATCTATAATTGATAATGATACCCGATGCCTCGGGAAAAAATTAGGAGATATGTGTCACGCCCCGAGCCTACACCATGGGCGGGACTGGCACTCGAGAACCATTGATGGCTCCAAGCGAACCCTTGGCCTAACTTACTTACTCAGCGGAAGACTTTACTCAAGATAAATATACTTTAAAAGAATAAACTAAACTTCTCAATAAACAACTTAGAATGTAATAAATAACATTCACTGCCAAAGTGGTAACTCAAGTCTCAACTTAACTGAAAAGGGAAAGTAAAGACTCGTGAACTAACATCACTAACCTGTCTATGAAGCCTCTAAAAAGCTGAGATGGATATCGAGACAAGACCCACGAGATACTAATGAACTAAAATACTGAAAACAGTAAAAGGATCCCCGAAAAGCTAGGAGGCTCGCCAACTAACTCTGAGTGCTCAACTGGATCAACGAGGTGCTAGATGTTGATCCTGGTTACCTATGTTTGCATCATACTAAGATTTCAGGCCAACTGGCATCAACACCTTGAATGTACGAGTACACGAGTTGGAATGCTAAACATAACTTAAGCTTAAAAAGAATCTGAAAGAAACACTTACCTTGGCTTTACTTAACTCCTGAATAACCTAACTCAATATAAAGCAATAAAACACATGAAATATATAGAACGCCTTTAAAACAATAGAAAACAACTTAGTTCGTTAAAGAAAATGCAACAATAACTCAGCTTTACTGATATAAGAAAGTAATATAGTTTCTATGGGAGTTTCTCTAACCGACAACCACCACTATGAGCCTAAGTGGTGATACATCGTCTTGCCCACGCTGCCAAAATTGTCCTATACTTAGCCGTCATATCGAACGTCTTAACTAAGTGGATCCACTAGTCTATGCTAAAAGGCACTTAAGGAGTCATCTAAAAAGTATGATCATTTACTACCCATGATGGCTACATGGTTTACGGAGGCGTAAGATATCTAAACTCAAACTCGTCCCCATATCGGTGCTCAATACTACTCCCAAAATATACTTAGCTCATGTGTTTGAAAAAAACAAAACTTTTTCTTTGGTTTGAGATAATTACTCAAAATCTTAGCTTAAAAGCTCTCTTGGAAATCTCAGTTTCCTTTCTTGCTCAAATGTGAAAACATTTTAACTCTTGGGAATAGTTAGTTCCGGTATAATCTTTGAAGAATGAACTTTACACTTACTCTTTACGGAAAACTAGCTCAAATGCTCTTTTGGAAATCTCAGTTTCCTTTCTTGTTTAAATGTGAAAACATTTACTCTTTGGGAATACATAGTCCCGATATACTCTTTCGAAGAAATGACTTCAATCTTTACTCTTTACTCAACTTAAAACTTAAGTCTTAAAACAAAGTTAAAACAATTGTAAAAGACTTTTGGAAGACTCTATGAACTTCTCTTGACTTGACTCTTAACTTCTCTTGAATTGAATTATGGATTTAAGGATTGTGACTTGTGATAGGAAAGATCTCATTGTGTTTAGGAATGATTTTAGATAGCTAAACATGAGAAATTATCAAGAAATCATTGTCTGGAAACTAGTCCGCGATGCGGAGATGTATTTAAATTTTTGGTTGCAAAAATAATTTTTGAGGTAGAACGGTCCGTGACCTCTCCGCGACGCGAAGAAACTTTCTGCGAAATTATGGGTAAAGTCCGTGACGCGGACAAGGGCGCCAAATTTGCCCTACTTTTTCCTTCTTCATTTTCCAGCCCCAATTCACCTAAATTCGATTATTTTTCTCAATGTCTCTTTAGATTCAGGTACCGACCACATATACATAAGAATCTAACTCAAACAACTCTAATAATCGAATCTACAATCTTAAGAAACTCCTCAATCTCATCTCAATTCAAGAACCAAAGTACATTCAATAACACACATCTAGAACATTCAAACTTTCAACTTTTTTGGATGAATTCACGCTAAATTAAACATGTTTGGCACGAGGGTGAAGGAGCCCAATGCTGTGTGAACTCACATACCTCGTAGGGATCACTCCTTGACGAAATCCACGAGCCTAGCTTGAAGAACTTGAAGATTCCTTGCTCCTTCTCCTCTTTTCTCCTCTTCTTTTCTCTTCTCTCAAAACCCTAACTTGTTTCTCAAAAGCGTAAACTGAATTCAATCAGTTTAGAGCACAATTAATTACCAAAAAACGCAATTAAGTCATGGGGCATGGAAAAGACCATAATGCCCTTCTAAAATCCAGATTAGACTTTCCTTATTTGAACAACCCAACTTCAAATGGGCATGTCTCACACATACGAGCTCATAATTGAGTAAACTCAGCGGCGTTGTAAAGATTATTCCATGATCTTTCCTATGATATCTAGAAACACACCTAACTCATCCTGAGCTAGGAGTTATGGTTGTTTGAAGTTGACCAAAAACTCAACCTAACATACTTAACAAATTTTCTAGATTTTTTTTATTCTTTCCAAAAATGACTATTTCCAGTTTTTAACTTCTTTCTAGTTCTTTAGATTAGCGAGATGTTACAATATCTCCCCCATGGGAACATTCATCCTCGAATGAGATTACTCTTACTAGGCTTAGGCTGTAACATCAATCATGCAGTTCAAACACCCAACAAGCAAATCTAACATATCAAGTATGTATTCATAGAGAACTGAGAATAGAATTAATACCTTGATCTGGAATTTCTCCAGGCTCAAAGAGATGTGGATACCTCTTCTTCATATCTTCCTCAGCTTCCCAAGTAGCCTCCTCAAAAAACTCATTCCTCCAAAGAACTTTGATTGATGCTACCTCGTTCTCAACTTGCAAACTTGGCGATCTAGAATCTGAACAGGAATCTCAGAATAAGATAAGATATCCTTGATACCGATATCTTCAGTTGGTATGATAAGTGAAGGATCGCTGCTAACTCTTGTGGTAGCTCTAACTCATAAGCTACATTTCCAACTCTTTTTGATATCCGGTAAGGACTAATATACCGGGAGTCAAGTTTCCCCTTCTTACCAAATCTCATAACACACCTCATGGGTGAAAATTTCAAGTAAACCTAATCATCTACTTCGAAATCTAACTCCCTTCTCCTAACATCAGTGTATGATTTCTGACGACTCTGCGCTATTTTCAACCTTTCTTGAATCACTTTCACTTTCTCCATAGCTTGATGAACTAAGTCTGGTCCTATCAATCCAGCTTCACCAACTTCAAACCATCCAATAGGAGATCTACATCTTCTCTCATAGAGATCATTATATGGAGCCATTTGAATGCTAGCATGGTAACTATTGTTGTAAGCAAACTCAATGAGAGATAGATGATCATCCCAATTACCCTTGAAATCAATCACACAATCTACCTTGATACCTCAAAACACCATCTCCCCCTTGTTCAAAAGCTAATATCTTTTTGCTTATGAACATTTTCCTTCAATTCAAGAAAAATAGGGTCTTAATCCTGCTTTTCTTTCACTTCTGACACTAAGGATGATTCAGCCCTATTCATCACCACTACTTTTCCTTCTGTGGAATCCATTAGTCGAACTCCTAGTCGTGCAAGTCCATGCACCTCTTTCGCTAACTCTCTCTTATCTTCCTCAAAATGGGTGGTACTACCCATAGACAACCTGCTCAAAGCATCAGCAACAACATTAGCTTTACTTGGGTGGTAAAGAATACTCATGTCATAATCCTTGAGTAATTCTAACCTCCTCCTTTGTCTGAGACTAAGCTCTTTCTGAGTAAACACGCTCTTGTGATCGGTGAACACATCTACATGAAAACCATAAAGATAATGGCGCCATATTTTCAAAGCAAAAACTACGGCAGCCAGTTCAAGATCATAGGTTGGGTAGTTCTTCTCATGAACTTTCAACTGTCTGAAGGCATAAGCTATAACTTTGTCATTCTACATTAATACACAACCCAAACCAACTCTAGATGCATCACAATATACAACAAAGCCTTGTGTACCTTCTGGTAAGGTCAAAATTGAGGCAGTAGTCAACCTCTTCTTCAATTCTTGAAAGTTTTTCTCACAAGCTTCAGAACATTGAAAATTTACTATTTTCTGTGTTAGCTTGGTCAAAGGGGATGAAATAGATGAGAACCCCTCTACGAACCTTCTATAATAGCCAGCCAAACCCAAAAAACTCCTAATGTCAGTTGTAGATGTGGGTCTAGGCCAATTCTACACTGCCTCTATTTCCTGAGTGTCAAGTCTCATTCAATCACCGGAAATAATATGGCCTAAGAATGCCACAGACTCAAGCCAAAACTCACACTTAGAGAACTTTGCATACAACTCCCTATCCTTTAGAGTTTGGAGAACTATTCTGAGATGACTAGCATGATCTTCCTCATTCCTTGAATATATTAGTATGTCATCAATGAACACAATAACAAACATATCTAAACAAGGCTTAAATACTCTATTCATAAGGTCCATGAATGTTGCAGGCACATTGGTCAAACCAAAGGACATGACCAAAAACTCATAGTGACTATAACGGGTCCTGAAGGCTGTCTTTGGAATATCATATTCCCTTACTCTTAATTGATGGTAGCCAGATCTGAGGTCTATCTAAGAGAAACAAATAGGACCCTGAAGCTGATCGAAAAGATCATAAATTCTCGAAAGATGATACTTATTCTTGATGGTAACCTTGTTCAACTGATGATAATCTATGCACATCCTAAGGGAACCATCTTTCTTTCTCACAAACAAGACCGGAGCACCCCAAGGTGAGATACTTGGTCGAATGAAACCTTTCTCTAGGAGATATTTCAACTGCTCTTTCAGCTCTTTTAACTTTGATGGAGCCATTCTATATGGCGGAATAGATATAGGACGAGTATATGGAAGAATGTCTATACCGAAGTCTCTTTCTCTCTTAGGAGGGACTCCGGGAAGATCATCAGGAAAGACTTCTGGAAACTCTTTTACTACTAAAACTGACTGAATAGGAGGTATCTCAGCACTAGAGTCACTAACTCGGACTAAGTGATAGACACACCCCTTGGAAACTAACTTTCTCACCTTAAGGTACGAAATAAAATGACCCTTAGGCACTGCTGAATTGCTTTTCCACTTTATAACCAGCTCATTTGGAAACTGGAACTTGACTACTCGAGTTCTACAATATATTGAGGCATAACAGGCATGAAGCCAGTCCATACCTAAAATGAAATCAACATTTACCATATCTAACTTAACTAAGTCAGTCATGGTACTCTTGTGATTGATGGAAATGGGACAATCACGATAGATTCTTTCTGCTAGAATAGACTCCCCAACAGGTGTAGAAACACAAAAGGGTTCACAAAGTTGCTCAGGAAGAATATTAAAATTCATCGCAACATACGAAGTTACAAAGGATAAACTCTCTCCTGGATCTAGCAAAGCATAACTATTAAAGTTAAAGACTTGGATCATACCAGTGACAACATCTGGCGAGTCCTCTTGCTCTTGGCGACTAGTGATCGCATAAAGGAGGTTTGCTCCTCCTCCAGTACCGAAAGTAGATCCTCTAGATGCAGCCTTTTCTGGTGGAGCAACTAAAGAATACTAGGCTCTATTCCCCCCGTTACCATTACCCTGATTATTCTGTGGACATTCTCGCATGAAATGACCGTTCTGGCCACACTTGAAGCAACCAGTGGAGCCATCACAACACATCCCTGAGTTGTTCCTACCACACTTAGCACATACAGGAAATCTTAGAACCCCCTTGTGTCATACTACCTTACGACTGTGCAGGTAGCTTATGTTGGAAAGAAGACCGGTTCGCATTACTCTTTTGCTGCCCGGATTCATCCCCTGATGTCTTAACTCTCTTCTTCTTAAACTTTTCCCTATCCCTAAGCTTGTCCTCCTCAACTTGTTGCACATGGATCATCAGCCTTGCTATCCCCATGTCACCTATTAGCATGGTTGCCTTATTTTCCTTATTTGACAAATGAGGCAACCCAACAACGAATAAACTCATCCTGCTCCTTATGTCGGCAACCATCTCTTTGCTTCTCTTATCTCACGGGGAAAGAAACGCCCCATGAAAGCACTCTCAAAATAGTCCAACTCACAATCGGTGACGTGCAAGCACGGATTAGAAAGAAACTTTATAGAGATGAACTCTATCGTACGAAATGAGTAAGAAAGAAGTGAGATAATTTCCTAAATGTTGCAGCCTCCTAATTATAGATGTGGCGCACTTCACACCGATAACTAGGACTCTACAGACACAACTTCAAAGACTCCCTAGGACTCTTGAACTATGTGCTCTAATACCAAGTTTGTCATGCCCTGAGCCTATACCCTGGGCGGGACTGCCACTCGAGAACCATTGCTGGCCCCAAGCGAACCCTTGGCCTGGCTTACTTACTCAATGGAAGACTTTACTCAAGATAAATATACTTTAAAAGAATAAATTGAATTGCTCAATAAACAACTTAGAATGTAATAAATAACATTCACTGCCAAAGTGGCAACTCAAGTCTCAACTTAACTGAAAAGGTAAAGTAAAGACTCATGAACTAACATCAATAACTTTGTCTATGAAGCATCTAAACAACTGAGAAGGACGTCAGGACAAGACCCACGACATCCTAATGAACTAAAATACTGAAAGAAATATAAAGGATCCTCCCGTAAGCTAGGAGGCTCGCCAACTGACTCTGAGTGCTCAACTAGATCATCGAGGCGCTGGATGCAGATTCTGGTTATCTGTGTCTGCATCATAATAAGTTTTTAGGCCAACTGGCATCAGTACATTGAATGTACGAGTATGCGAGTGGGGATGCTAAACATAACTAAGCTTGAAAAGAATCTGAAAGAAACACTTACATTGGCTTTACTCAACTCCTGTATAACTTAACTTAATATAAAGCAATAAAATACATGCAACATATAGAAAACCTTTAAAACAATAGAAAACAACTTAGTTCGTTAAAGAAAATGCAATAACAACTCAACTTTACTCATATAAGAAAGTAATATAGTTTCTGTGGGATTTTCTCTAACCGACAACCACCACTATGAGCCTAAGTGGTGATACAGCGTCTTGCCCATGCTGTAAGAACTGTCCTATACTTTGTCGTCATATAGAACGCTTTAACTAAGTGGATCCACTAGTCTATGCTAAAAAGCACTTAGGGAGTCATCTAAACAGTATAATCCTTTACTACCCATGATGGCTACATGGTTTATGAAGGTGTGAGTTTTCTGAACTCAAACTCGTCCCCATATCGGTGCGCAATACTACTCCCAAAATATACTTTGCTCATGTGTTTGTAAAACCAAAACTCTTTCTTTGGTTTGAGATAATTACTCAAAAACTTAGCTTAAAAGCTCTCTTGGAAATCTCAGTTTCCTTTCTTGCTCAAATGTGAAAACATTTTAACTCTTGGGAATAGTTAGTTCCCGTATAATCTTTGAAGAATGAACTTTATTCTTACTCTTTACTTAAAACTAGCTCAAAGGCTCTTTTAGAAATCTCAGTTTCCTTTCTTGTTTAAATGTGAAAACATTTACTCTTTGGGAATACATAGTCCCGATATACTCTTTTAAAGAAATGACTTTAATCTTTACTCTTTACTCAACTTAAAATTTAAGTCTTAAAACAAAGTTAAAACATTTGTAAAAGACTTTTGGAAGACTCTATGAACTTCTCTTGACTTGACTCTTAACTTTCCTTGAATTGAATTATGGATTCAAGGATTGTGATTTGTGATAGAAAAGATCTCATGATGTTTAGGAATGATTTTAGATAGCTAGACATGAGAAATGATCAAGAAAACATTTCCTGGAAACTAGTCTGCGACGCGGTGATGTATTTAAAATTTTGGTCGCAAAAATAATTTTTGAGGCAGAACGGTCCGTGACCTCTCTGCGACGCGAAGAAACTTTCTGCAAAATTATGGGACAGGTCAGCGACGCGGGCAAGGGCACCAGATTTGCCCGTCTTTTTCCTTCTTCATTTTACATCCCCAATTCGCCTAAATTCAATTATTTTTCTCAATGTCTCTTTAGATTCAAGCACTCACAACATATACACAAGAATCTAACTCAAACAACTCTAATAATCGACTCTACAATCTCAAGAAACTCCTCAATCTCATCTCAATTCAAGAACGAAAGTAAATTCAAGAACACACATCAAGAACATTCAAACTTTCAACTTTTTTGGATGAATTCATGCTGAATTAAACATGTTTGGCGCGTGGGTGAAGGAATCCAATGTTGTGTGAACTCACATACCTCGTAGGGATCACCCCTTGACAAAATCGACGAGCCTAGTTTCAAGAACTTGACGATTCCTTGCTCCTTCTCCTTTTTTCTCCTCTTCTTTTCTCTTCTCTCAAAACCCTAACTTGTTTCTCAAAAGCGTAAACTGAATCCAATCATTTTAGACCCCAATTAATTACCAAAAAATGAAATTAAGTCATGGGGCATGGAAAAGACCATAATGCCCTTCTAAAATCCAGATTAGACTTTCCTTATTTGAACAGCCCAACTTCAAATGGGCATATCTCACTCATATGAACTCAGAATTGAGTAAACTCAGCGGCATTGGAAAGATTATTCCATGATATTTCCTACAATATCAGGAAACACACCTAACTCATCCTGAGCTAGGAGTTATGGTTGTTTGAAGTTGACCAAAAACTCGACTTAACATACTTGACAAATTTTCCAGATTTTTTTTATTCTTTCCAAAAATGACTATTTCCAGTTTTTAACTTCTTTCTAGTTCTTTTGATTAGCGAGATGTTACAATATGAATAGATAAATATGATTGTAAACCACAATAAAAAAAAGCGCAAAGTCTTGATGCTGAAATTTCTTTGGAACATGTTGGTGTAGTACCATGTGAGGAAAACTAGGCACAACGGGAAGACTTAGCCGTTGTGTGACCGGTAGGTCACGAGTTTAAATAGCGAAAACAACCTTTTACAAAAATGCAAGGTAAGATTCTGTAATATAGAGCTAGTGTGGTCTGGTCCTTGTGTACTGGCAAGTGGTCATTCTGCGAGATATGAACCCTCAAACTGCAATGATCATCATGCACTACAGCTTATACATCGCTAATGTAAGAAAATGAGCTTCAAGTGAAATGTGTAGTAACATTAGAAAACAATGGAAGGACATAATACCTGATTGTGAGGAACTAGAGAGACTTCATCAGTCGCCGCATTCGCCAACACATAAGGAAACCAAAATTCCAGGAAACTAAATAAATATTCAGAATTTCCTACCATCAACACAAAGCAGAGAAAATTACACAAGCAAATATTTACAACAATATGTAACAAATTTTCAACAAAATTGACACATATTCCTTAACTTTTCAGAAGGATCACTGCACAAGAACATATTCCTTTCTCTTTTTTTTACAGAAGATTCCTTTACTAAAGTATTTCTAGTGTAAGAATGTAAGAATATCAAATAATTTTACTATTCGACAAAATAATCTCTGTAATAATTTTGTATTATGAATTATTTCAAAACATAATTCAAATCTGAGGATATCTTTGTCTTTTTAGTGCTTCACTATATCTTAGGTGTCTTCTAAAGCTGTCTTGAGTGGACACATCATCATAAGATGTGTGGTTTCATCCAGTGGTGTAGGCAGAAAATTCGTGTGATTCGAACTTGGGTATTGTATACATATTGGCATACTTTTGCCACTAAGTTACAGCTCATTGTTGTTGTTGAGGGTGTCCAAAATGCTTAATATATATATATAAAGTAAGACTTGGCTAATATATATAATGTAATTTTCCGGGAATGGTGTCGAATTGGACACTGTGGAGAAACCGTAGCTCCGCCCCTGGTTTCATCTTTCCACTTCTCCCTTCACCGCTCTCTACCCTTAGGAATAATAAAACCTCAAATCTTCTGTGTTTTTATCCATCATTCATCCAGGTAAGGCTCCTCCAAATTATTTCTTTGATCTTTTCTTACATTTTAATTTTTTCCCAGAACCGTGATGGTTGTTTTTCATTTTGGAGTTTTGATTGTTAACCTTACGTAACTATGATGAGAAAAATCTTATGTTTGAAGGTAGATTCGAAATAGTTCCTTAGCTATGCAATTATCAGTTTTATCTTCAACATCTGAGTGTCTTCATATTTCCTTCTTTTCTGATTTGGGTTTGTTGTTGATGTTCAATTTTGTTTGTGCTTTGGAGACCCCAATAATTTGAATCATAGGAGCTTCAATTTTTGTTTTCTTATTTTGTTTCTTTCAATGCCCCTTTAGCATTTCCTGGGTGTTATTTCCTCTGTTTTTTCAATTTCAATTTTCGTTTTGTTATTTGTTATTTTTAGTCGTCCATGTTGCATTTCGAAGCTTTTTTTGTCAGATGCAGTAAATAATTTGGTCTTCTTTTGTCATAACTCTTTTGAACCTGCTCTGTTCATATGGGTTTTTGGTGTATTTACGGAAGAAAATTTTACTACAGATTTGGTTCCGACTGAATCAACTTTCTGGATTTGTTAATTTTTGTCCTTCACTGTTGTGGGTTTAGCTTGAAGTTTCTTCATCTCATTGCATTCACATTTTGAAATTATTTTCAGTGTAAAGTTAACGATCTACAACTACTTCTATAAGAATTTCAACTACGGGTATGTCATATTTTCTTCTGCCCTTTTTTCCAATTTTTCTTTTTATCGTGCATTAGTTTTCTCTATTTCATTCAGTTCTGTAGAGAGTGGTTTGCTAATACTCGAGCGGAAGAGTGAGATAAAAAATAACGATTACTTTTTAAGCTAATTTTCTGTCATTTTGAGATTAAGAAATTGACATTTGCTTAACTAATTTGTTATTTTTTATGCTCCAAATTTTGTAAAGCTCTCAAATATTATCTTAGTATCTCCTTTATTGTACAATTTTTTTTGTCATCTTAGTTATCAATTGAGGGTACAATTCATTACATTTTGATGGGAATGCTAAAATATAACATATCTCTATTACATTGCTAGAACAAGAAAAATGAAAAAAATATGTGCTTGCTATGACATTCATTGAGTTAACAAGAAAACAAAATGGAGGAAAAGAATTTTTCCATTATCAAAGACAAAAACACGAAAAGATTTACTCAACCTCTGTTGTCATTTTTCATAAATTGCGCTAACTGATCGGTTGATGATTTTTTCAGAACCATCTTAATCTGTTTATAGTGCGGAAACACAAGAAAACATGTTCTTCAAGCTCTTTCAACTGCTCCATTTTGTTAATATTGTAATTTCTTGCCGCCTCCTTCAACATATCAGTGTTTTTCTTTCTAGCACACATATCAACTATAAATATTATGCTCGATTTCATCATATAGTCTCCTCACTAGCTGGCTCCTTGTATCAAAGTCATTAATCACTATGTACCAACTAATCGAATCGTCAAAGTGTAATATACACCAACATCATCTATAAGAAACATACATCAGTTTCACTTTTCGTTTTGTTATTTCGTATTTGTATTCGTCCATGCTGCATTTCAAAGTTTTCCTCCTTTGTATATTTCTAGAATTCACTTATGAAATTATATTGGGTATAAACATGAATTTCATTCTTCTGTTATAATATATCTAGAAAGCAAAAAAAATAAAAAAAAATAATGGGAACAGATTTGATGCTATTACTGAAATGGGAATACTTGTTCTTTACAGTAATTAGTTTTTCCCTGATATTGTGTACTTGTATGGATTTCTTTTGGGGCTTTCTGTTTTCAACAACTATGTTCAGTTGGTTCCTGCTCTGAAATGGATGTATTTGGGGAAACTTAGACAAAATAGGAGGTTAGAAGTATCTTCTCTTAGAGATTACTAAGTATTCATGTTAGTGAGCCTGTCAATATCAGCTTTGATTTCTACGTAAGGCTTTTATTTAAAGGCTCTAACATTATTGACGACTTCAGCTGACTTCAATAAATTGCAAATTCTATAGGAATATAGTAGTGGTTAGCCTGTAAGATCATTCCTATGAGGAATGACATTCTTAATTATGTTGTTTATTTTCCTTGGTTAACATCCAAATTCATATTGGAATGAAATTTTCTGTTTGAAGTAATTTTTGTTGACTGAGCTTTCAGGTCAGGAGGAATAATATTATATCTGTCTAGATCTGTATCAGAAATTGAGAAAACGGGTAGGAGACCTTGAATGACTGCCACTTACAATAGTTTGATTGATTTGTATGGAAAGGCTGGTAGCTTCAAGGACGTTGCAGATGTGTTTAATGAGATGTTGAAATCTGGTTTTGGACGCTGTAACATTCAACACTATGAATTCAGGGGCGGATCTATTCAGTACGGTGGGGGTGCCACGCCACCCACAAACTTCGACAGAAACTTTATGTATATATAGGTATATATATATATACAACATATAGATAACTATTAAACGTGTCACTCACAGTACAAAAGTGCTCTGTGGTGCCGATGGTAGAAGGCTAAATATTTGAGCATCAGGTTGCGGGGGATCAAACCCCCTTGACATATTTTGATATTTTTCTTTTTAAAAACTGCTGGAACGTTTAAGTGAGTTTAAGGCTCCTCTCATAATCAGTTTTTCAACCTTCTTTTTCATTTTTTCTTTTAACCATTGTTCCAAATTATTTTGCTACTTTTCTTATCTTTAAATAATTTTATATTTATGAAATCTAGCCTAATTCATCCTACTTTTAACATTTAATATTAGTTTTCTATCCTATATTAATTATTTACATTACTAAAATATTTGTCAATTAACAAAATTAAACAATATTTTTTTTTTTTTCATTATCCTAACAATTAATTTTTCGTGAAAGTGTAAACGAAGTTTGTAAAAATTTGCAAAAAATGATCTTGAAGTAAAATAGTAAATTCTCATTTCTGTTTATAATTTCTTAAGAACACGGCAAAAAAAAAATTAATAACTAAAACAAAAAATGAAAGGGGTATAATTTTATTTTTTTCTATTCTCAATAATTTGATAATTTCATAAACACTTAAATGTATCAAATATACTCCAACAAAAAAATATAATGGAAAGATCATCAGTAATCTTGACAAATAATTACATGAGTCTTGGTACTATTTTCAAGTAACCCAAAATCGAAAATCATCCATAAACTCCTACAGTCCTACATATATACATGCTCTCTCGATTTATATGATATATATTTATTCTTGAAATTCAAGCTATGTGAGGCCCTCAACAATCATTAATTTTTTCATAAACAACCTACAAACACTTTTTGAAAAAAAATTATAATTGTTGTTTATTCCTATATATTTTATTGATTGATTTGTCAAATAGATCGAAAGACGAATAATTCAAATCAAACGTAAAGTTGAGTTAGTCGATGAGTCTACTTGGCACCCATAGACTCTAAATCCTGGATCCGCCTCTGACTATGAGATCTTTATTTATGAAAGTCATGGCTACTTGCAAAAGGTGGAAGCTTTGCTGAACAAAATGGAGTAAGGAGGAATATTTCCTAACACTAAAACATAAAACATATTCCTATTTCTTTATGCTAATGCAGGCAAGATTCATAGGGCTCTTCAGTGGCACAAAAAGATGAGGACACCATGTAAATATACACGCATGTCTGTGTTGGCATATATATATGTGTTCATTTGTTGTGAACCAAGATAACTCTATAAGGCTATATGGGCTAGACGTGGTAAATAAGACTGATTCAGTTGATATTATTGGGCTGAGTAAAATGTTGGAGAGTTTTATATGGGATTCAGGCTCAATTAGCTATTGTTAAAAAGGTCTAGAGATTAGAAAGAATGGTCATGCAAATTATGTCGAAGCTTTGGCTTTCAGTTATCTCTCATCCCCTTTCTCTGTTCTAGTATCTCATCATCTAGTTACCTTCTTCTATGTTAATCTATCAGTAGTTTGTGTGTTATTACTTTCTTGTGTGTATTTTACGTTGTAATTTGTATTCAGCGATAACAATATATATCAGTGTTTGTATTGGAAATCAGGTTTGTTTCATTGGTGCTTTCATCCAGAGGTCTTCAATGGAGGACCAAATATCTCGAACAATTGAAGATTCGTGGTCGAAGAATCTCGCTGAAATTCGTTCAATGTTACAGGAGTTGGTTGGAAAAGTTGCAATTGTTCGGTGCCAAAACAATGTTCCGATAAATGAGAAAAGAGATCTATCTCCGACATTATTGATGTTTCGTCATAAGTATACTTCAATAAAATTTGGACGATTCAGTGGTGATAATCCAGAGGCATGTATTTCCCAAGCTGAACACTACTTTGAATTCTATGAAATTGCAGAAAAGTATAAGTTATCCCTCGCCTCATTGTATCTCGATGGGGAAGCTTTGGAATGGTATCGATGGCTTTTCTGGAACAAGCACTTGGCAGATTGGAAACACTTTATAGTGAAGGTAATGATTCGATTTCGAAAACAGCATCTCAAATCACAAAGATGTCACTCAACCAATAGTTCGCAGGTATCTTCCGTGATTGACTACGCCAAAGTAGTTTTGAGGATGTCTCGTCGGGATATGGTGACTTTGATTTACTTGAGTCGAGTATTGCATACGTTTCTCCGCAATGGAGTGATGTAACCAATTCACCTTTGTCGCAATGTAGTGACGAGCAATATGAAGGCAACAAGAAAACCCATGTGCCCAAGGTGTTTGGTGACTTGTCTGAAAGATCCAAAGACGCAAATTTCGTTGATATATCCTGCAAGCTTAGTCAACATGAAGTTGAGGATCCACACAAGGTGTGTAAGTTGACAATAGGAGATACTACTTACGTATTTTTTCCTAATGATCTGACATATTCTATCTCTCCTACTGCTGAGCGCAACTGATTGTGAAAATGATGTTAAAAGTGAAGATAAGAATGATGAAGAAGAAATTGTTACCATCAGAAATGGAAAAGTTTACCCTCAACATGGACTCGGGCTTGCTCAATGCTGGAAGACGATGTCTTCAATTCCTTCAACTTGCAGTTATCCCAACCTTATAACTAGAGGTATAACCAGTAGACTTGGCTATGATGTGATTCTCCTGATTTTGAATCTTTTTCCACCTGATCAATTTGGCTTAGAGTTTCCATTTGATCCTGGCTCTAGTTTACATACTATGTTCAATTTGACATTTTGTGTTGCCTCGAGTGACTTGGATCATGATGAGTTCATTATATCAAGTTTGAGAAATTCTTGCAGTTGTATATATACTGGGCAGGGAAGAAATTTCTATGGTTTCTTATTGTCCAAATCAGGAGAGAATGTTATAGAGGAGAAAACACAGGTGCCTCAAGAATTTGCTAAATGTTACTCCAAGCAGTCACCAATTATTTCGGTCAATAGAGTTGTTAAACTCTTGTGTGCTATGTTTGGTCTAGTTCATAAATCAAGGGATGCTTCGTGCTATATTCACTTTAATCCTGAACAATGTCTTGATTGTGGTGCCTTTCCTTTTGATAGTATGGTAAATCATTTTGTCTCTCTGTGTACAAATTTTTCAACATCGGCTGCCAAGATCACTTCCAAAACCACCTTTCTCAACATTACTATTGGCTTTCCTCACCCAAGTTGAGCAATCTGTTGAAATAGCACAGGAATTCGACTCCGATAGGCTTGTCATAATTGGTGGGGTTGATTACAAGACAAATACTCGTCTATACGCTGCAAACTTAAGTAGTAAAATGCTGGACAATTTTAACTTTGATGGGTCAGAGCATGTTAATAAGTATCATTTGAATCATATATCAATTGATAGAAAAGGAATTGATGTGCTTAGCTATATCAGTGAGTTTCTGTTTGTTAATATGTCAAATGTTCCTCGTGTTGCTGCCAGTAATGTTTCTAAGATCGAAAGAATTATATATGGAAGTTTGAGTGATATCATTAGGTGCTTTACTCGTTTGCACATATATGAAATTATTACACATATTTGTCATGTAATCTTGTGCAAAGTGATCAATGATCAGAAGGTAAGCAAGACTGATGAAGTCAATTCTGGAATCCTCCAAGCTGCCAACGAAATCTTGATACTGTTCATAAAGGTTTTCACCGGTAATAACCAAGAAATTTATAATACTCCAGGTTATCTGATGAAGTTTACTGACATGAACCTTGAGGACAAGGTTCTTGTGCAGGGCGGGAGTATTGTTGTGAACCAATATAACTCTATAAGGCTATATTGGTCGGACGTGGTAAATAAGACTGATTCAGTTGATATTATTGGGCCGAGTAAAATGCTGGAGAGTTTTATATGGGATCCAGGCCCAATTAGCTATTGTTAAAAAGGTCTAGAGATTAGAAAGAACGGTTATGCAAATTATGTTGAAGCTTTGGCTTTCAGTTATCTCTCATCCCCTTTCACTGTTCTAGCATATCATCCCCTTCTAGTTACCTTCTTCTATGTTAATCTATCAGTAATTTGTGTGTTATTATTTTCTTGTGTGTATTATACGTTGTAATTTATATTCAGCGATAACAATATATATCAGTGTTTGTATTGGAAATCGGGTTTGTTTCATCATTTGGCTCGAAAAAATCTTTTAATGCACGAGCCATTTTTGCCCAGTATAAGAATAGTTGTATATATTGATGGATAAGGTCCATTAATTTTTATATTTTAAAAATAGCATAACTTTTAATGATGTAATTATGGTAATTTTAAATATATGTAACCTACGCAATGAGAGAGAAGAAAAACAGAATATGGCACATGAATATTGGCCAAATATAAGTTATTGAGTGTCGATCGCGTCCCTTCAAATCTGGGACATGTATTAACATTTAGCCTAAAATTTATTTATTAAAAAATTTAGTTGAATTTAATTGAAAGAAGTTCAAAGCAACATAATTTATCCAAATATATAGAAAACATGATTATGTGATCAAAACAGTAGAAGATTAATTTAATGACCAATGAAACAAATAATGATAATCAAAGAATCTATATATAATATAAAACTAGATAAAAGAAAAGTGATGTGACACCATTGTAAGATCATTGAGGGTCTTATAGTATAGACTAGATATAGGACCCCGTGCCAGCACGGGGCCCAATATATATATATATATTTATTTTTATTTATGTCATATTATGGAATTTGAGAAGTTATTGAAATTTTTATATGATTTTAAAAATATTTTAAATTTTTAGCTATTGTGATTTGTAGTACTTTTTTTTAACATAATTTTGAAAAAAATATTTATTACTCTATTTGTTCTAATTTATGTGGCA
>JAJOOR010021369.1:0-21498 GCA_036250505.1 Solanum acaule | reverse complement strand
CCATTTCTCTATCACGTAATTCCCCAGCCTGTCCATTAATCCAAAACCATCTCATTAGGAAATTCTATAATTACAATACTTGATAAGAAAATAGTTCAACGCTATAACAGCCAGTTTTAAGGGGTTCTTTAGATGTACATAACAAACTCAGTACCTTTTCGAAATCTTGACCGCGGACAGCTTCATTCTTCTCCTTTGTAATCTGACGAAGCTCTTTCTCGAGCTCTTTTGCTTCCTCGGGGAGCTGGAGAGCAACAACAGAGCATTGTCACTCAACAAATACTAGGGCAATGACAGATTAAAAGAGAGACTAAGGGAGCATTTCATGCCTGAGCATGGCGAAGTCGAACACGAGAACCAGCTTCATCAATCAAATCAATTGCTTTATCAGGCAGAAATCGGTCACTGAAATGTGAAGATGTAAGTGAAAAGATGTATCACTTCGCAGAATCAGGGAAAAAAAAAACCTTTACACGAAAATCAATATCGTGGAATCTAGGATAATATTTTCTGGAGATAAGCATAAAAACCTAACTAGATGCTGATAAAACAAAAGTAAACCAACTTCTATTATCACATTTTACTGTCATAAAACAAGTTGAACTTCAGGTGTACAGTCTGTTAAGGCAAACATATTTCTTCAAGGTACCAATGCATCACCAATTCAAGGCGAGAAAAGAGTAAAAAGGTATAAGGAGACATAGGAAAATGGTAGAGATTAGATACCTGATGTACTGGTATGAGAGCTGAGCAGCAGCCACTAAGGCCTCGTCAGTGTAACGAAGTTTGTGATGAATCTCATACCTCTCACGAAGCCCTTTCAGAATCTGTATAGTTTCATCAACAGTAGGTTCAGGGACCTTAACTGGTTGGAATCTCCTCTCTAGTGCAGGATCTTTCTCAATATGCTTTCTGTATTCATCCAGTGTAGTAGCTCCGATACACTGACAAGAAGCCAAGTAAATACTATTGAGTTACATGTAGAAGTTTTTTCTCCTGCTTAGCTGACATACTGAGCAGTCATTTTTAACCTTCTTATGGGGCGGTAAAATGCATGTTAAAACAATGACATATCTTCTAGAACATTGGGTTGTTAACAGAAATATTCTTAGTTCTCATTTTTAATTTCTAGAAAGAACAGAAAGGAAAGAACAAGCGAAGGAGGATAACTTACCTGTAGTTCACCTCGAGCTAGGGCAGGTTTCAAGATGTTTGCAGCATCGATGGCCCCCTCTGCTGCTCCAGCTCCAATCAATGTGTGCACTTCATCAATAAATAGTATTATTTCGTCACTCTGTTTAATTTCCTCCATCAGCTTTTTTAGCCTTTCCTCAAACTCTCCACGGTATTTTGTCCCAGCAACAAGCAATCCCATATCAAGAGTAATCACCTAATTATCATCAAAAAGCCACTCTTAGGAACAACGAGAAAAGTAGCTATATCATAGCACGAAACATTCAACAAAGTTTCAGATGGATGAGATTCACAAAAATAGGTGGTGGACATTTCTCACTTGAGTTCACTTCAGTTTGATAGTTTGAGCTAAGAATTAAGTTCAACAAGGGATGCTAAATCATTTTTGCTCAATTAGCTATAAGCATAGATCCACAAATCAATCTACTAAAAAGAAATATGCCAAGAGAACAAGTAGCATGAAAGAATTTATATATAAAAAATTTCAAGAGAACACAAAGACACTGAAAATATATTTGACATATTTCAATTTAGTGGAGACAGAATGCACATTCATTTGAACCTAATCCTTGTGAATCAAAAATACCAATAGACTGGACCCGCATGACCCTGCTCAGCTTCTGGATTTACCATATGATACAACAAATGGGAGAAGAAAGGACACAGGTAAACATCACATTCTGCAAGTGATCACACATGACGTACCTTCTTCCCCTCAATTGTTTCAGGGACATCGCCGTTTGCAATTCTTTGTGCCAAACCCTCAGCAATAGCTGTTTTGCCAACACCTGGTTCTCCAATAAGACAAGGGTTGTTCTTAGTCCGCCGACCCAAGATTTGAGTGACCCGTTCAATTTGCGGCTGTCTTCCAACAACGGGGTCCAATTTTCCCTAGAAACCAAAATGGACAGCTAATTTATTCATAACTGTTCACATATCATAACAAATATAATTTTTTAAATTACCTCTTCCGCCAATTTTGTCAAATTTGTTCCGTACTCCTCCAGTGTTGGCATTTTTTGGCCAGAAGTTCCACCTCCAACGCTAGCACCAACAGCCTCATTACTCTCACCAACCATTCGGATCACCTATTTTTAGAAGAAGAAGAAAACCAATAAACTCTGGTTATGATGAAGCCAAACAATCCAACTTCCCACAAAAGCACAATATTAAACTACCCAGAGGAAGCATGTGAGATCTACTACTTGCCTGAGTGCGGATGTTGCTGGGGTCAGCACCCAAGTTTTCAAGGACACGGGCAGCCACACCTTCACCTTCACGTAGCAATCCAAGTAGCAAGTGCTCCGAACCAATATAGTTATGCCCTGAATCAACCAGTTCATAAATGGAATAAATATTTAGACAAATAATCATATGCTGGTGCATGTAGAAGACCAGAAAGGCAAGCAAAAGAGAAAGAAAATCAATGACATTTTAACAACTTCAATTTGGTACTGAAGAGAAAACCAAAGGTGTCAATGAAGCAACATGAGAATAAGACTCTACCGGTGAACCACTTCTAGACATGTCCCAAAGGTAATCCAACAAATATAGACAATTAAATAAGGATACCTAGCTGGCGGGCTTCCTCCAGAGAGAGTTCCAGAACACGCTTGGCGCGAGGGGTAAAAGGGATCTCAACAGCAACGAACCCACTACCCCTTCCAATTATCTTTTCCACTTCCACACGAGCATCTTTCAAATTGATCCCCATCGATTTAAGAACCTTGGCAGCAATACCAGTTCCCTCACCAATTAGACCCAACAAGATCTGCTCAGTGCCAACAAAATTGTGACCAAGTCGTCTGGCCTCTTCTTGTGCAAGCATAATGACTTTTATCGCCTTCTCTGTGAAGCGCTCAAACATTGCTTTTGGTACAAATCGGCAACCTCGTGGTCGTCTGACATAAGTTGCAGCAGCTACTTTGGATTGGAGAGTTTGTCCAGATCTAACTAGTGTATCTATTGCATTGCATCCTCGCAATCCTGTAAAATCCCTCAGTGTAAGTGAAGATGATTGTGCATTGCATAGCATTGTAACAGCTCTTTTTGTTTTCCCAGATCCATTGAATTTGGTCGTCCTTTCACCAGCAACTGACGATGGGATGCTTGTTGACTGAACTAGAGCTCTAGCCATGATGGACCTGCCCAGGAGAAGAAAATAATCAGAAAAATTCTCCTCTGATAATCGAAAAATATCAAATCTTCCAGATCACAAACCCATAACAGTATATGAAGTCAGTGACACATCAATCAGCCAATATATCAACACATTATCAAATTCAAAAACTGATAACAAGTGAAGGTTCATATTTTCCAATCCAGAGGGAGCTAAAATTTTTGAGGCACAGTGCATTAGCAGAAAGATAACTGAAACAGAGAGTTCCCCAGAAGAAGTAGAAAAAGAGTATCCATACTTGACAGGAGTTGATGCATGACCTATAGATTCTATGTAACAAATTATGTAACCATCCGTGTGAAATATGATTCAATGACATAAACCAAATTTAGTCTACCCTCCAAGATATAAGAACTGAAACACTACGCAACTGCTGAGTAGTACGTGCGCAATCCAGGATTGAGTAGCCAAGGTTTCATGAATAGATTGAACAAATAGGACAATACACACATAAATATGTAGGGTTTGCAAACTAAATACATGGTTATAATAGGTTAGCATTGTGTAGCATTATCCCCATTTTTCTCTTCCTTAAAACTCCCCAAATAGTTTGTTGCAACACATTAGTATGGGAGGTTTGTTGGTCCTTTTTTGCAAAATTGAACTCAACACCATTTGTCTGAGGATTCCCCCCTGTTCCGCTTTCACCACTCAGCTACAGAGATCTTTAGAATGATTAAAAGAACCTCAGCAATTTTGATCAGATTATTCAAATTTCCAGCTCTTAGTAAACCCTAGAGAGACTGCTTAAAGGTCTGTAAAACTGATAACCCAAGAAAATTCAACTAATCAGTTTCAGTACAAAATCCTAACAACACAAACAAGAGTACAGGAAAGAATAAGCTGAAGACACGTCTATCAATCCCAAGCTAGTTTAGAAACTCTACAAACGAGCCAAGAATCCCACCATAAGTACTACAACACCTAAAACCTCAATCCCAAGCTAGTTTTGGTTAGCTATACAAATCCTCACTATCCATTTCACTCCAGTTTAAACCCATCTCATTCCAATACTCAAAACATGTTCAAGCAAAGCTCTTAAAACATTGAAACAAAGTCCACTCAGTATAAGCTGAAGACACACGTCTATCAATCAACTATGCTTCAGTCCCAAATTAATTTTGGCTACAACCTACAAGCCTCTATATTACCCCCACTCTATTTGGTCCCATTCCATTCTAATACTACTAAAAAAATTAGCCTTGATAAAGAAAATTGTCTTGTAAGACACAAAATAGGATTTTTCAAATTCTCAAATCTTACCTTATCCTTAAGTTTGATTTACAAAGAGAAATCGAAAACAAGAAATTAGCTCAAGAAACAGCTCAAAGCAACTCAACTAACAAAAAAACAACACACCCACTCAGTATAATCCCACAAGTGACTCAAAGCAACTGAAAAAACAAGAAAATAAGCTAAAAAGTTGCAAACTTTACCACTCAATTAGAAAAAAAAGCTCATCTTTTGCGTATGTAGTAAGCAAGAATTTCAATAAAAAAGAGTATAATTTGAAACAATAAAGAGAGACCTAAATATGAAAACTATAAGATATGAATAAATCAGCCATATAAACACATAAAAGATTAGGTAAAAAGAAAGATAACCTGAATAATAGTGAAGCCCCAGAAGAATCTGGGAGATTGTTGAAGAATATAGACGAAAAGGGGGAAGATGGGTTTAGAGGAAAATGGGATTAGGGTGACTGGATTGGAGGAGAAGAGAGGAGAGGGGATGGGGGTATATATTATTTTTTTATTTAAGAAGATAATAGATGTGGATGATAAATAAGTAAGCGTTATCTACCCCTTCTCATATTATTTTATTAGCATTTTAATTTTAGAAAAAAAGAGTGTAGCGTTTCTCTTTTCACAAGTTACTCCCTCGTACACCTAAAATATCTCTTTCTCTTATTTCTTTTAAATATATGACAAGCGAACAGTGGTAGACCTAGAATTTTACACAAGTGGATTTAATAAATTACTTCAATTGACAATAATAATAGTATTGACAAGAGAAATTAGTTCATCGCTTTTTTTTTTGGCATGGGATTTAGTATGCTATAACAAAATGAACAATTTATAAAATTGAGATTCATTTTTCTTTTCTTTTAAAAAATGTGGGGGGGGGGGGGGGATTAAAACAATTAATAATAAAAATGGAAAGTTGATTTGGAAAGAAATTGTTGTAGATAGTAGAAAGTTGCTAGTGCAAGTTTGTACGAGGCCAAGTATGGACCGTACATAGTTTTACGGCTCGTAGAAGGCTTTCGTGGATGATGTCCTCAAAGTTTGGGAAAATGTCAAGTCTCAGATGGGTTTTTACGGACCAACAAGGCGATTCGTAGAGTAAAGTACGACTCATATATGGTGCTTGTAGGTTGAGTTCCAAACTTGGTGAAATTTGACTACCTTGGATCTACGGATGGATTATACAGCTCGGGGTTGGGTGGTTGTAGTTGGCCTTTAGAACTTGGGCTTTCAGTAATTTGGTGCATGGATAGCCAATATGGCCCGTAGATGAAAATACGAACCGTACATGACCGTTCGTGGTTGAGGTACTAGACTTAGGAGGATTTCTAGGCTTGAGTAGTACGAGGGGTGTTTGACGGATCGCAGTTGAGGTTTGTGGTCCTTGGTCAAAGATGTTGGTTTTTCAGTAATTAGATCTATGAGAGACCAGTACGGTCAATAGTCTCATGTACGGTTTGTACATGGGATCCATAGAAGTGTTCCAACAGTTATTTCTCAAGGTTAATTGGGTCTTTTATTTCTACTCTTTTAATATCTAAACTAAGTCGTGTTTAGACTATTCCTAAGCCTTTTAACTATTTTTTACACTTCAAATTTCTCCCCATTCACTCTCATTCTCTCGAAACTCCAAAAGCTCTCAAGTCTTCTTCTCCAATGATTCTCTCAAGGTGATCTAGGGTTTTTCAATCATCAAATCTCCTCTTCCAAGTTCAAATATAGGGTTCATCAAGGTATATGGGAAATTCATCAATGGAGAAACCTCAAAATCTCTTCTTGATTCTTACCCAAATTCTAGGATTTCTTGATTCATGTATGGGTTCAATTGATTTAAGGCTTTTTCATCATTATTGATCTTATTATGCATGATTTGATCATAATTACATGTTTTCCATGATTTTCACATGAGCTCATGATATATGACAATTTTGATTATGAAATCATGCTTTAATGATATGCATGTTTTATGAATTGAAGAGATCATGATTCAAGGATACTTTCGAATAAAGTGTCAACATAATTTTATGAAATTAGGTTGCTTCCGATTGAAGTATTCTCATTATGAAAAGATTATCATGATGTAGATGTTTTCAATTAAGTGTCTCTTATGAATTAATTATATTATGAAACCAATATATTTTAAAGGAGTTATTCTTATGATTATGATTTTTCGTGAATGATTTGGTATTACTAGATTCTTACCATTTCAAAGACTAAGATTAATTATGAATATGATATAATTATGCATGTTTTCCTTTGGGAGTTTACTTAACACCGACTTAGACTAGTGACAATTACCCAGGTCCCTGAACTACAGCCCCCTGTAGGATGTCCCGACCACTTCTTGAGATGTTTAGAATGGCTTGTCGAGACTATGATTAGACTTTCACTTTATGTCAAAACTCTTTTATTGATATGGGACTTTTTACCTTTATTTCTCATATCTTCTATTATTATGTTGTATACATGTCAAACGGCTTATGTAGGGCCTCTCGGGGTCTTATACGCTATGTTATGTCTAGGGAGTACTTTGGATCGTGACAAACTTGGTATTCAGAACATAAGGTTTTAGAAAAGGCCCTAGGATGTCTGACAAGCCATGTTGAGTAGAGTCTTGTTCATAAGTGTGAAGTTCCCCACATTTATGAATAGGATCCTACAAAGCGTTTAGGAAACTTCACTTCTTTCATTACTCTAAAGTCGTACGACAGAGTTGAACTCTATAAAGGTCGTCTTCCTAACTCATGTTCGATGCCTTTCATGATATGCCTCTTCGAAGAGCTAACGCAAGAAGGAATATGGGTGATAATGTGGAGCCCGAGGTTCTTCAAGTGTTGATTGATCCTTTGGTCGAGCAAGTGTCATATGCTGAGTTTCAAGCCGCTTTCCAAGTGTTGGCTCAAGATATGACGGACCAAGTTGGTAGAGAAGTTGTCTCTTGTGAACCCAATTGTGGGTATGGCGGCAACAAAGGTAAGAAACTTTACTATGATGAATCCCTCGAAGTTTTATGGGTCCAAAGTTGAGGAAGATCCCCAACAGTTTGTCGAAGAGATCTACAAGATTGTGAAGATTATAGGAGTTACACCGATGGAAAAGGCAAACTTAGATGCTTACCAACTTAAGGGTATTGCTCAAGTATGGTTCAATTAATGGAAAGATGAGAGGGAAATGATGTGGTTCCTCTTGATTGGTAGAAACTCAAATGGGCTTTTCTTGATAGGTTCTTTCCTTTTGAGATGAGGGAAATGAAAGTTCTTGAGTATATCAACCTATGACAAGGGAATGTGAGTGTGAAAGAGTATGCATTGAAGTTCACTCAATTGTCTAAGTATGCTCCTATCATAGTTGCCGACTCTAGATCAAGGATAAGTAAGTTTGTGTCAGGTGTGTCTGCGATGGTGGTCAAAGAGTGCCGAACTGCCATGTTGATTAGGGAGATGGATATATCACGTTTGATGATACCTAGAGAACATATAGAGGATGAGAATATAAATAAGAAGACCAGAGAGTCAAAGAGGGCGAGAATGCGTGGGGTGACTTCGCTCATTCTAGGTAGGATAGACATGGACATTCTCAGTTCTGACAGAAGTTCTCCAGTCAAAATTCTTCAAATGTTTTGGCTCCAAAGTTAAACAAAGATAGGGTGTCTAACCTTAAGTCTCAAGGAGGTGGTGGTAGTGGATCTTTTATTCCCTCTTGCCAAAAGTGTGGCAAAAGTCACTCAAGAAAATGCTTAGCCGGTACAGATATTTACTATGGTTGTGGGAAAAGTGGTCATAAGGTAAGGGATTATCCCATGTAATCGGGCAAGGTTAAGGATGGCCATCAGACTCAGCCTAATAGTTCTGGTTTGGGTGGTGCTCTTCGTCAGAATAGGTTCTATGCTCTTCATACTCGATATGATCATGAGGGTTCTCTAGATGTTGTGATCGATATGTTGAAAGTTTTTCATTTTGATGTATATGCTTTGCTTGATCTACGTGCTACATTATATTTTGTGACTCCTTATGTGTCTATGAGATTTGATGTCGTTCCCAAAATTCTTTTAGAAACTTTTTTAGTCTCTACACATATTTGTGACTCCATTGTTGCTAAATGAGTCTGTAGAAATTGTCTAGTTTTAGTTTCTCAAAGAGTCACTCATGTTGATCTTGTAGAGCTTGATATGTTAGATTTCAATGTCATTCTTGAGATGGATTGACTTCATTTTTGTTATGCTTCCATATATTGTAGGATCCGATTGGTCACATTCCAAATTTCGAACGAACCTATCTTAAAATGGAAAGAGGGAAATTCAGCGCCTAAGGTTCAGTTCATATCTTGCCTAGAGGCTAGAAAAATTATTTCTAAAGGTTGTATCCATCACCTTGTTCGGGTTAGGTATACAAAATCCTAAACCCCTACTCTTGAGTCAGTTGCGATTGTAAATAAGTTTCCGTAAGTATTTCCCGATGATCTTTTTGGTGTTCCTACCGAAAGGGAAATAGACTTTGGTATTGTCCTACTCCTAGATACACAACCTATCTTTGTTCCTCTTTATAATATGGCTCCGTCAGAACTTAAGGATCAATTGAAGGATTTGTTGGATAAGGGTTTCATTAGACCCAGTATCTCTCCATTGGATTCTCTGGTATTGTTTGTTCAAAAGAAGGATTGTTCACTCCGAATGTGTATTGACTACCGACAACTGAAAAAGGTCACTATAAATAATAAGTATCATATTCTAAGGATTGATGATTTGTTTGATCAATTCCAAGATGTGATTTTTTTCTTAAATATTGATCTTCGATCGGGTTATCATTAGTTGAGAGTAAGAGAAAGTGACATTCCAAAGATGACTTTTCAAACTTGGTATGGTCACTATGAGTTCTTAGTGATGTCATTTAGTTTGACTAATGCCCCAATTACGTTCATGGATCCAATGAATAAGGTGTTCAAACAATATTTTTGATATGTTTATCGTGATTGTGTTTAACGATGATATGTTTAGTTTACTTGTGGAGCAAGGATGAGCATGTTGAGCATCTAAGGATTATGCTGTAAATTCTCAAGGATCATCAAATTATTTGCTAAGTTTAGCAAATGTGAGTTTTTATTGAGGTTTGTTGCATTCCTTAGCCATATTATCTCCGTAGAGGGTATTCAAGTTGATCCTAAGAAGATCGAGGTGGTTACGAACAAGCTTAGACCTCTATTCATTTCAGATATTCAGAGTTTATTGGATTTGATCAATTACTATAGAAGGTTTGTGGAAGGATATTCCTATATCGTTTTGCCTTTGACTACGTTGACTCAAAAAAAGGTTAAATTTCAATGGTCCGAAGCTTGTGAGAAAAGTTTCCAAGAGTTGAATGATAAACTTACTTCAGCCCCAATATTGAAATTACAGGAATGATCACATGATATTGTGGTTTATTGTGGTGTTTCACGGATCTATCTTAGTCATTTTTTTATTCAACATGGGGCAGTTATTGCTTATGTTTCAAGGCAATTGAACATGAATGAAAAGAATTATCCGACTCATGATTTGGAGTTAGCGGCGATAGTATTTGCTTTGAAAATTTGGAGGTATTATCTTTATGATGTTTATGTGGATGTGCTCACCGATAACAAGAGTTTGAAATATACGTTCACACAAAAGGATTTGAATCTTCGCCAAATGAGGTGGTTTGAGTTCTTAAAAGATTATGACATGAGTGTTCTTTATCATCCGGGTAAGGCATATGTAGTTGCCGATGCCCTTAGCCAATTATAGATGGGTAGTGTTGCTCATGTAGAGGATGGTAAAAAAAGAGTTAGTCTGTGATGTTCATAGACTAACTCGATTGGGTGTTCTCTTGGTTGGTTAACAAGATTGTGGTGTAATTGTTCAAAATCGTCTCTTATTTCGGATGTGAAGGCTAAGCAAGATATTAATCTTATTTTGGTTGAGTTAAAGAAGTTAGTTTTCAAAAAATCCATTGAGGCTTTCTCTAAAGAAGAAGATGGTATCCTTTATTACCAAGGTCGATTGTGTGTTCTAATTTTTGAATGTTGATGAGTTGAGAAATCAAATTTTGGTGGAAGCTCACAATTCTCGGTGTTCTATTCACCCGGGAGCCATCAAGATGTACCGTGATTTTTGGGAGGTCTATTGGTGGAATGAGACGAAGAAAGATATCACATAATTTGAGGCTAAGTGTCTTAAGTGTCAACAAGTGAAAGTTGAGCATAAAAAACAAGGTGGTTTGGCTCAAGACATTAGCATTCCTACTTGAAAGTGGGAAGACTCAAATATGGAATTCATTACGGGTTTACCTCATACTCATCGTCAATTTGATTTTATTTGGGTCATGTTGGACTGAATGACTAAGTTGGCTCATTTTCTTCCAGTGAAGGTTTCATTTTTAGTCGAAGACTATGCTACGCTTTAATATTCTAGAAATGGTGAGGTTGCATGGGGTGCCTTTATCCATTATCTTCGATCATGGTACTCAATTTACTTCTCAGATTTGGAAGTCGTTTCAAAAGGGTCTTGGAACTCAAATGAAACTTAGAACAACTTTTCATTATCGAACTGATGGACAAGCCGAGTGTACTATTCATACTTTGGAAGATATCTTGAGAGCTTGTGTGATTGACTTTAAGGGTAATTAGGATGACTATTTTCTTTTGATTGAGTTTGCTTATAATAATAGTTATCACTCAAGTACCCATATGGATCATTTGAGGCTCTCCCTGTATGAGGTGTAGGTTTCTTATTGGTTGGTTTGAAGTTTGTGAGGTCGCTTTGACATGGACCGAGTTCGTGCATGAGGCTATGGGAAAGGTTCTACTTATTAGAGAAAGGTTGGAAATGGCTCAAAGTAGACAAAGGTATTATACTGATGTTAGAAGAAAATAGATTGTATTATGATTGAGTTTATTTGAAAATCTCACTTATGAAGGGTGTACTGAAGTTTGGAAAGAAAGGAAATCTTTTGTAATACCTCAAAAATTGAAAAGTTGAATTGGACATGAAAAAGTCTCAGAAAAGTGCACTAGTGTAGTTCCCATAAAACCTATCTACGGTTCGTAGAAAGCTCTATGAGTCGTGGGAATCTTTTCATGGAACTTGAGTTAAATTTTAAAAAATGTTAAGTCTTTGATGATGATCTACGGATGAACAAGACGGGTCGTAGAACTCCTATGGTCCACAAAAGGCAAATCGTGGTAAGTGTTTTGGACTTAGATAATATTTTTGGGAAACATAAGTTTTACGGATTTAGGTCTACAAGCTGTAGAACGTTTAACGGGCAATTGAAAGGTCTCGTGAAATTGATCAGAAATGTTGAGTCCCGATAAGTGTTCTACGACTGACCAGTATAGTCCGTAGAAACTCCTACATACCGTAGGTCAAAGTCGTAGGGTCTTCCGATAGGTTCAATGGTGTTTTAGTCTTTACCTACTCAATTAACCCCTATGAAGGGTCTACGGATGGACAAAATGAGCTATAACAATCTCCATGGGCCGTAGGAAGTGCCAATATGAATGTTTCCAGACTTTGTAAATTTATGGACTTTGGATATACCTATGGGTTGTAAGAATTTTACGGGCCGTAGAAAGGCTTTCGTGGAAAATGATTGGACTTAAAGGATTTTTGGGTATATGGGTTCTACGGGTTGGATCTATGATCCATAGAAGATTAGACGACCCGTAGAGAGCTTTCGTAGAAGTTGTCCAGGATTTTGGTCTCCAATACTTGAACCTACGACTGACCAGAACGGTATGTAGAAATTCTTATGGACCGTAGGCCGAAACTATAGGAGTCATCTACCAATTTTAAATCAAGGTTATTTGGGTCTATTCCTACCCTTTTAACACTTATACTATGTCGTTTTGACCCTATAACTAACCCCTATAAATGATTTTGTACTCCTAAGTCTACCCATTCACTCAAAACCTCAAATTCCCTCCAAGTTCATCCTCTCAAATTCTCTCAAGAGCTCTCAAGGCTAATCTAGGGTTTCAAGGTCTTATCTTCTAGCACTCGTCTAGGGCTTTGATCACCAAGGTATGTGGAAATTCACCAATGGATCCCTTTCACCATTGGGTTCCAAAAGAATCTCAATCTCCAATATAATTTCACTCAATTCTCTTAGGATTTCATGTGACTCTCCATGAGTTCAATTTATTATGATTCAATTGTTATTATTTTATCTTATTATGCATGATTTGATTCAAATTTTATGATTTCCTATTGATTTCATATGAGCACATGCCTTATTGTTTTAAGATGATTATGAACTTATGAGTTTTGATTATGGATTTATGCATGTTTTATGGAATTGATGATTTATGACTAAAATACGATTTTAAGATAAAATGTCAATGATCCTTGAAATTTTTTCTCACATTTGAAAGGAATCATAGTTTTTAAAGGAGTTATTCTATAATATGAACTTATGATTGGATCAGTAGTCTTTGATTATTGCCTTTCCAAGTATTTCTATATGATTATGACTTTGTCTATTCCATTGGGATTTCACTTAACACCGAGAGGATTTTGAGATAGAGGTCTTCCCGTAGTAGATGTCGAATCTCTAGAAATAATATTTTTTCCCCATAACCACGTGGCCCGTATGATTTTCTTAAATGGTCTTAGGTAGTGGATCCACCTAAGCTACAAGAATGTATGGTGTCCAAACCTTGGGAAATGGGACACCCTCTTTTCAGTGTATGGATTACGTTGGATTTCATGTTATAGCTCACATGGTCTATTGTAAGTTAAAGGTATATATCCCACAAATGAACTATGATTTTCTTCAAATCTTCTTTATCTTATGATTTTCAATTATGCATTGACCTTGTACATGCTTTATGACTTTGCTTTGAAAGGCTTTACTACGTTTTACTTGGTCATGCATATAATGTTTTAAATTCACTATCTTATCATGTTTATGTTTATGCACATTTCCCCATATTCAGTATATTTATTGTACTGCTGGATATTTGTGCCTATATTATTTCAAAATATAGGATCGGATGCACCTTCTCCCGATCGTGGCTAGATCAGAATTGTTCAACAGTTGATTACTTGGATTGGTGAGTCCTCATAGTTTGAGGGCATGACCACTATCATTTTATTACTTTTGATGTCTTTTCGGTTCCAGATATTGTTCATGACTTAGAAGTTTGTCCTACTCACATCATGCATAGTATAGGTATTGTCAGACATAGATAGTATTACACTTATTCGCTTAAGTACTATGTTGGTTTCTCTTATGTCATTCGTAAATTTGAAGACTTATATTGCTTATCTCTCTTTTATTATATTTCATTACGGCCTACTTAAGTCAAGTGTTTTGTGTAGGGCCTCTCGGGGTCCTATTCGCCATGTCACATCTAGAATATACTTTGAGTCGTGATAAATGGCATCCTCCATATCTCAATTGAAGCATGAGAAACCATACATGTGGCTCTAAAAGCTATCTGTGCAAGCATTGTGCTCATCAATGGATAGTTATGGACCATGCTGAGTATCAGGTTCCTTTGATGTCATCACATTGACCCCTTAGTGCTACAAGGTGTTCATCAGCTTCCTCATTTAGAACATTCCAACTTCTTGGGAATCCAGTCAACAAGCTCTCAAAACTAAAGCTCTGGCCTTTGTAGATCATGAATCTCCTCATGGCAACCTTCAACATCGATATTGAATCAAACTCCCTAGTCCCTACATGTCGTCACAGTAAACATAATAATTACCTTATCCCTAGAGATATGGGTCACGTGCTTTCCTGAAATCAAGCAATTTCACATAATATGATGCCAAACTCTGGCCTCTCTATTCAAGTGTGTGTAGGGAAAGGTCTGGTACCTCCCTGTTAACTGGTGTTGGATCCATCTAGCACCTCATTGTGTCCCGCTTAGAGTGTGGTGAATCTCTCGATATGGTAGCCTTTTGCTTAATCTTTTCAAAGGCCATGAGTCAACTGCTAGACTAGCAGATACTCGTTAAAGTATGTGGTTGTAAAATCCACTATATGGCCTTGGTCATTCACCATATTATTGCATTCACAGGTTCCAGTTTGCGTATATTCCCCTCACTAAGCCGAGGTTTCACCCCCAGTCTTTGAAAATAAAATCAAGACCAAGGTCATGTACCGTCTCAAAAGTACGGGTGAAAGGTTGTCCGTGTCTACTCTCTCATATGAGAGGTAATTATCCTCCTTGTATGGTACCACTTTTGTCCTTCTTGTTTTGCAATCCAACTTATGTCAAATTGAGGTGTTGGAGTGTGAGGGTAAAATGATGAATTATTCCAAGTATTTCAGCTGGAACAACTATGTACATTTTTTTTTCTATTCACTCATGATCTGGCCTGGTCGACCCAATCATGATATTGAAGAAGGGGACCTTTTCTCGAAAAATAATAATTCAAGAGTGTTCAATTGCAAGGTTTGTCCATGTCGGGACCTTTTAGTGCTAGTATTAACTTTGACTGTTGCTTGATGTGATTACATGGTGATTGTGAAGTCAAAACAACAAATAACTTGTTAGAATTAAGTTTTGATAGTTAGCAAAGTGAAATTGAAAATGGTTACCACACACTTAGTTTGCTAGCATGGTGTTAGGTTTATAATTACTTAGGTACTCAGAGTTCCCTAATTGTTTGCATGTATTCACTAGTAACCATTATCAATGATATTGTAGTAATATATATCAACCTTATAAGATAATCAAGCAATTCACAATTTAAGCTCCTTGTTACCCTAGCTTCATCCTTTCCTATCCCCGCTTTGGTTTTCAATGCTTATCAATGTTTTTAACCAAAAAACACAAATTTATAATAAATAATGCATGTCCAATGAAAAATTGAAAGAAAATCAAAGGACTAGGATAAAAAGTAAGGGTAATTGTATTTCTATTTTTATATCCTAATCTATTCTAAATCTCGGGATATCTTTCAAGTAGCTCTTGATTTAATGTCGCAGCACGACAAAGTTTGGCTTAATCAGTCGGTTCATGGATAAATAGTTCCTCCAAAATTACAACTCCAAAAAGATATAAATGATCATTATCAAATATAAAATTCAATATGGTTAGGTTCACATGGCATAGGAAATAATATGAGAAATAAATAAATGGTGATGGTTCAACCATTAATCGTTATTCTGAAGGAGATTTTTAATATGAAACATAGTCATTTTAACTTTAGAATTTAAACTAGTATTTGCAAGTATTTATTTCTATAAAACGTGAGAAAAGACTAGGATTAGGTTCCCCATGATTTCATAACGATAGTAGGACTTTTTGGATAATGATCTATTCCTTTGTTATTCATACAAAATTGACAACTATGATTTATCTAACGTAAATTTGACCTAATTAGAAGAATACCACTCCATCTAGCGCCTTTAGATCTAGGAATGTTTGAATAATAACCCTCATCATTTGTTTCATATTGACTTTTCTCGTAAAAGCTCAAGTCATAAGATGAGGATTAGACATTTCAAATATTTGTTGTTAACCCATTTTTGTAATCTATACTTCTATTATTAAGCAAGTCAATGTTTGTGGTTAGTTTTAATATTACAATTGTTTAAAAATAAATAATACGAAAAGATTGAAAATACATGCATAATCACCGTTTAGAATCATTATTATATTTTGTTAATTCATCATGGTTTCTACAATCGTAGTTATGAAATTCGGTTGCTCATGATCTTGTGAAAAACAATCAATGATAAATTAATATTATTCATTATGATCTTATGAAAACTAGTAAAGAAAATTGAAACTTGTATTACAAAATAAAATATCAAGTCACTTGTCAATCAAATATTGTTCTAATGAAAATAAGAGACAGTGATTCTCAACCAGCCGTAGTATAGCACATTTAAAAAGATAAATTGAAATAGTTATTTATAAGTATCAATCATATCCTAAACAAAATATAAAAACTTATGTTGCGACATCATGGACTTTCATTATGATCGACAATCGATAAAATAAGGGGAGACAATTGTATTCTTTATCTTTAGGTCAAATATTTGCATACAGCCACGAGTCAATCCACGAGTCATCACCTAGGCCTATAGTTTTGAGAGTCTAAAATTTCATGTAGCGAATCATTTCTTGACAAGAGATTGGACGGTCTGTTGAATGGTTCCACAACCCGTAAAATGTCTCATAGACTCGATGTTATAATACCTTATTTGTGAAATCCTTCTAACAATTTGATTCACGTTTGATCATTGGTTTTATGAGCCACCATACGAGTTGTCATTCTATAAATAATTTTTTCCATTGTAGATTATTTATCAGGAATGATAAGACGACTTGTGGTTTGATTCCACGATCTGTTATATTCTTTCATGGATCACTACTTGGCCATTTTCGGCTCAAACTTCAATTTTTTCATCCACAATCTATTTTCTGCATATAAACACAAAATACCATCATATCACCTAAAAACATACTCAAGAACTGTATAATCCTTTGTTAAAAATAATCAAAAGAAAGGTAAAATCCCGATACACCAACGTTACAATTATTTGGACGTAGTTTAAGTTGCAATGTTGATCATCAATTTCTTTTTTATATGCCCTAAAATGTTACTTTCTTCATCTTAATTTAGTGATGGTGTTTGACTAAATAAGGGGTTTAAGAAAGAAGACTTTTGAAATTTATGGTTAAAATAAGTCATAAAGAAATGTGTTGTAGTAAGGCATTTTATTAGTGATCGAATAAAAGTTTAAAGTTAAATTATAACTAATATGTAAATGTGTCATTCTTCTTGGGACTGATTTAAAAAACGTGTAACATATATTTTGACAGAAGGATATGTTACTAATCAAAATTTTGATTTCTTAATATTAATAAATGTAATATCACTTAAATACTAAGTTATCTATTTATTTAGATCATAAATGAGTTTTAAATTTGGTTGGTCGCTCAATTATAGGTTCTATGCAAGATTTTGTTGGAGTTAAGTCTTGGTCTAAAATGAAATAGATTCGTAAATTTTGATCATATTTTTTTGGTTATCTTTCGATTTAGATAAACTATAATATATGAGAATATTGACACACCTCTTCAAATAAATGATAGAACTATCACCAAAATATCAAAGCACAATAATGATGCTTAGTTGTTAAGGTAAAGTTTGAGATTGTACACTCTAGACGTGACATAACAAATAGGATCTCGAGAGACCCTAAACAAGTCACTTGACATAAGCATGACACTAAGATAAATAATATAAGCATGAAAGCAAGATATAATTCTCAACATCGACAACATATGAGATGCCAAAATCAAAGAACATGACTGAATAAGCAAAAATCTACTAAATCTAACAACAAGCCTCTACTAATCATAAATATGGCTAGGACAAGATCCTTAGCTCACGAAATAGTCTGAAAACTGAAATGACTGAAAAGATCTTAAAAGACTGATGATGTCCATGCCCTCGAACCATAACGACGCATCAATCTTCTAGCAATGCTGAATCAATCAGATCTAGCCATGGCCGGATGGAGGAATGTCGAACCTTATATGATAAAACAAGATAGACACATAATGCATGGCATAGTGAAAAATACCAAATCATAATAACATAAAGTCATAAATCATAGAGCAAGATTAATGCAATATAAAAGTCATGACATATGTATAAAACATAAGCTAAGTACCCAATCATATTTTTTGTGGGATGTTTATCATTATCCGACATAGACCATGTGAGCTATAACATAGAATACAGTGTCTTACTCCCACACCGAAAAAAATATTGTCATACTTGCCAAGGTAAGGACCATATACTTAAGCTTAGGTGGATCCACTAGCTAATTATCCAATAGGGATATCCTACGGAGGCACATAGTTCAAAGACTTTAGGAATCACCCAAATCCACTCGGTGCTAAGTAAACTCCTAACGAAAAGTCATAAAGAATAATATCATATTCATATCTATTTAGTCTTTAAAATGGTGAGAATCTAGTAACACCAACTCAATTATAAAGACTCGTAAATCATAAGAATAGTTCATTTAAAATACAATGATTTCATAAATAATCGATGTTTAAAAGATATATAATCAAAAGCAACTACATCATGCTAATCTTTTCATAATAAGAATAATTCAATCGGAATCAACCGAATGTTCATAAAAACATGAGATACTTTATTCAAAAGTACCCTAAAATCATAGTCACTGCAATTTATGTTCCATACATAATTTCAAAGCTTCCATTATAATCATAAATAGGCATATAACATGGGTCCATATGAAAAGCATTGAAAATATGTAAGATGAATCAAATCATGCATAATAAAATCTAATATAATCAATTGAATCATAAATAAGTGAACCCCTAGAGAATCATATAAAACCCCAGACTTTGGGTGAAATCCTAAAAGAGAGTTTGAAAATTTCATAGGACTCAATGTATGGAAAGGGATCCATTGATGAATTTCCCACATACCTTTATGAATCTAAGTCTTGGAATTGGAGAAGAGAACTTGGAGCTTGAAGAACCCTAGCTTTCCTTTGAGATCCTTGGAGAGAATTTGAAGAAGAAGACCCCGGGGGATTTTGGGGTTTTTAGTGAATGAGAGGGAATGGGATAATTTGAAGGAAAAATCAGTCATATAACTTAGAAATATGCTAGAAATAACATAGTTTAAGAGTTAAAATGATAGGAAAAGACCCAATTAACCCTGAACTAAAAACTACTGAAAAGCACATACGGTCTATGCAAGTTTATATGGACTGTCCTAATTATCCATAGATCAAGTTTCTGGAGACCAACTTATGAGTCAATTTCCACGATCCTATTCCTACAGACCATAGACTTTTTAATGAGCTGTAGGTACCAACCGTACAACCCTAGTCCAAAATTCCTTCAAATCTCCTTATCACTCTTACAAACCTTGGGCTATGGATGTGGAACCTTATACAGTCCATAGTTACAACCGTAGACCTAAGGTCACCCAAATCACCAAGACTGGATCTCCATCTATGAGCCATGTTTTACAGCCCAATACCCCTACCTACAGACCATCATGTTGGTCCATAGGAACACATCTGAGAGTTTTCATTTTCCAAATTTCTCACCCGAATTCCATGACTCCCTACCTATGGCTTGTAGTTTCACGCCCCAAGGGTACCCTCTAGACGTAACAAGGCACATAGAACCCCGAAAAGGCACCATGTAAGCCATTTAGCATATCATAACATAAAGCAATAGAACAATAAGAGTAAAAACGCATTTAAGTCCCAAAAGTTTCATATAAGCAAAGCGGAAGTCTAGACTTGTCTCAGTTAGCCATCTATTACAATAGTTCCAATAAAAAGGGACACAACCCAAACCAACATAATCCAAAAATGAAAATATAAGAATGAAACTCAAAGTGAATCTCCCGTCCTCGAATCACAAGGACTCGCCACAAGCAAGGAGAATAGTCAAATCCAAGCTCAAATAAAAGGATAGCCGCCTTAAGAACCAGACCCTACACTTGGGAAAAATGTAGGAAAATATGGGGCTAGTACAAAAATGCACTAAGTATGATAGTCATGCACAAAATCATGAAAAACATGCTAAAAAGTACATTTTAGTTAAATGCATGCCATTTATTAGTTTAAAACATCATTTTGAAAATAATGGAAAAGCATAAGTAATAAGCATAATCAACTCATAGATCATCATATCATAATATGAACATACCATAACTACCCTCAAAGCATACTTATGCAATGCTTGAATAGGATCCCATAATCCTACCCATGCTAGGTAAAGCTCCTTGAGTAACCATAGGTCATATTTCATATTCTTATCATATTGGGAATAAGCCTTAACCGACATAGACCATGTGAGCTTATCATGGAATCCGGTGTTACCCATACTGAAAGGGTTCTCCTACTTGCCTAAGGTAAGACCATAATCATATTAACTTTTAGGTGGATCCACTAGCTAAATAACCTATGGGGGCACATAGTTTATGGGATAAGGAGATTGGTACTAAAAACCTGCCCTTTCTAGCAGGGGAGCTTCTATCTCAAGGAGATACTTTCTAGAAACCCACCCTTTCTAGCGGGGGAGCTTACATATCAAGGAGATACTTTCTAGAAACCCGCCTTTTCTTGAGGGGGAGCTTCGATCTCATATTCAATATCCACTCGGTGCTAATCATAATTCCCATTGAGTACATATTAAGTCTTGACTTAAGTTCATATTTATGGAAGAATGCATTGACACTCAATCCAACATAATTTATAATATAGCTCATAGATTCAATAGTGAGAATAGCCTTTCAACCTTAGAATCATCATAATTGTGAGGAAATCTCCCACATCATATCATATTCATACATAAGTGTGTACATGAGGATAATCATCCAACAACACAACAATTAGATCATAAACATATTCAATCACATCTAGAATTACTACATTAGACATGGATGATAACATAATTCAAGTAGTTCAATTACTAGATGCATAATTCTATCATATTCTACTTGCATCAATCAATACCCACACTTTGAGATCTAAATTGAGAAAATAGGGGAATTCAACATAAAACCATATAAAATCATTAATATATCCATGATTAAACATAATTCAATCAATAAAAATGAATTTGAAAGGAATCCATGAGATTGAAGTCAAACCCTAACTTTTGGGATTTCTAGCTTTGAAATTGAGTGTTTTGGAGGGGCTCTATGGATGAAGGACTACCATACCTTAGTGAAGAAATCCAACTAATTTGAGTGAAAAAGCTTGTTCCTTCATCCCTAGCTTCACCTTTCTTCTTCTTCTTCCTTGGAGTTCTAGAGAGAGTTTTTTTTTGGGGGGGGGGGGGGAATTGATTTTGATTTGGGATTTAGAAATTATGATTTTGATGAGTTAG